>CM059579.1:65811822-66116993 GCA_030386875.1 Morinoia aosen | reverse complement strand
AGCTCATTTATTATCGAGGTAACCGGCAAACAACAAAGCATCCAAATCTGTAACATTACATCCCTAAACAATATCCCAGTCTCCATATCTGAACACCCATACTTCAACTTGGTCAAAGGACTCGTGTATCTCTACGAGTACGATCTCTCTGACTTCGACTGCTTCCGAGAGGGGCTGAAAGCGGATCACGGACTGTACGACGCGGTGAAGGCAACCTGGATCCGACCAAAGAACCCCCTCTCTCAAGCTCTTCTACTCACTTTTAGACAGGAACTCCCTGACTACATCACCATCCCTGGTGAACAATCTCAAACAAAAGTACTCCCATACATGCCACGTCCCATGTACTGCAAAAAGTGCCTCGAATACAACCACACGCAGAAACGATGCCCTAGCAATATAGTGACCTGTGCTAGGTGCATCAATGCAAACCACGATAGTGGAGATTGCACCAACACCAAAATAGAATGCCACAACTGCGGCCAAGATCACTACTCAGGATCCTACAAATGTACCGAATTTAAATATCATCAGGAAATCCTCACCATTCAACACAAATACAAACTAACTAGAGCCCAAGCAAAAGTTAAACTTGACTCAGAACAACCAAACTATCGCCACAGCTATGCTGCTGCCGTAACGTCAAACAGCTCAGAAGCACCCAACCGACAGCCTCCTGTACCTCAGGAACCCGAAGCAGTAGCACCTCCCACAGCTACTTCATCCGGACCTTCTGAGCCTCAGAGTCCTAAAATCTCCGTACGGAGGAAGAGAAAAAATTCCGAAGATCAAGAAAAATCAACCGAAAAGAAACAAGTAACTGAAGCAGTCTGTGTCGACTCATCCACTGGAGAAACGTATACAACCCCTATCCAAATCATATCAAACTACGACTCTGCAATGAGTGATAGCGAAATCACAAGCGAGAACAATCCGACCGTAAGAAGTGAAACAAGAAAAATTTACCAACAGTACAAAATGGAAACCCAACTAAGCCAAAATGAATAGTGGAGCCAGCGCACTGCAATGGAACTGCCAGGGTGTTCGGGCGAAAAAAGACGAATTATTACAACTAATTATAATCAACCTTCACAAACCGCTTGTAATTGCTCTTCAAGAAACCAAACTGTGGCACAACTGTAATTTCTCAATACCACAGTACGTTCTACTCACCAAGCATGGACACCTCAATTTCACACCGCATGGAGGAGTGGGCCTTCTAATCCACGAATCCATTCCCTTTCAGGAAGTCCTCTTGACCTCAACCATGCAAGTCATCGCAGCTACCGTCCAACTCACCCAGCGAATAACTTTTGTCTCATTATACAGCTCAAGAAACCACACCTTATCTTTAGAATTGTTGAACGAGTTATTGGCCCAACTGCCTCCTCCAATCATTTTGATGGGCGACTTCAATAGCCACAACACAATCTGGGGATGCCGAACTACTGATGCCCGGGGCCGTCTGGTAGAAGACTTCATCAGCCAACATAACCTGACTTTACTCAACACGGGAACCCCGACTCGAATATCGTACAACTCTGAATCTGCAATAGACCTGACCTTAACCTCCCCTCGCCTTGGTGCTGACCTATTATGGAACGCATCCGAATCCCCAGAAGACAGCGATCACTGTCCTATTGTACTGAAACTAATGAACTCACCACGCAACGAGCTGAGACGCACCGTATGGAATATCAAGAAGGCGGACTGGACGTCTTCCGAAGCCCACCCCATGTGGGAGGAGCTCCAGATACCCAATGAAGCTACATGTGCCGAAGCACTTGAAGCATTCACCAGTACATTGACAGCCGTAGCAGGGGAATGCATCCCCACAACCGAACTAACAACCTTTTTTCCGAAACCCTACTGGAGTGCAAGACTTACAGAAACGCGCGATAACAGAGAACGCCTCTACCAAAGATACAGACAAACAAAATCCGTGCAGAATGCCCTGTGTTGGAAGAGAGCTAGAGCCATCCATAGAAACCTACTGCGAGAAGAAAAACGTAAAGCCTGGATTTCACTCGCCAATACCTTCTCAAAGAACACAGCAATCAACTCTATATACGAAAATATCCGAAAATCAAAGGAAAATCGCAGCGGCATGTATCAATATTTAGGGAAAACAATGTGACATACTCGACAGTACCAGATATAGCAAATAAACTAGCAGAAACTTTTAGCCATATCAGCAGCACGGCCAACTACCCTCAAGATTTTATACAAGAAAAACTACGAGCAGAAGCTAACGAAATTGATTTCTCGTCTCACAGTAGCGAAATTTACAACAAAGCATTCTCCTCTGCCGAACTCGACTCTGTTTTAAACACCACAAAGAAAACATCACCCGGAGCTGACGGAATCTCATACGAGATGCTAAAACACCTCCCAAACCAGGGCAAAGCAAGTCTCTTGTCCCTCTACAACAAGCTGTGGCTCCATGGTTATTTCCCACCCAGTTGGAGGGAAGCAATAATCATCCCGTTTCAAAAACCTGGAAAGTCTCCATACTCACCATTGAACTACAGGCCAATTGCGTTAACAAGCTGCCTCTGCAAGACTCTAGAACGACTCGTCAACAATAGACTCCTTGACCATTGTGACATGCACGGTTTCCTGACCAATATTCAATGCGGTGGCCGCCCTAACCGATCCACCATCGATCATCTAATCCGTCTGGAAACCACTATCCGAAACTCCTTCATCCACAACGAGCACTTCATAAGCATATTTTTTTATTTTAAAAAGGCCTACGACACCACCTGGAAATACGGAATCATGCGAGACCTTTATAATCTAAGCCTCCGCGGACGACTCCCTTACTTCATAAAACAGTTTTTGCATCATCGTACCCTCAGAGTACGGATAAACAATCACCTATCCGACCCATTTCCACAAGAAGAAGGTGTCCCTCAAGGCTCCGTCTTATCAGTAACCCTCTTCATCATTAAAATTAACAATATTGCCTCCTTGATCCCAAAAGATCCACGGTATCACGCATCGTTATACGTTGACGACTTCCAGCTCGGGTACCACCACAACGACCCCAAAATTGTTCAGGCCAAACTCCAAGAGTGCATCGACAGGGTAGGGCTCTGGACTCGAGCCAACGGCTTCTCCTTTTCAATGGACAAATCCAAAGCTGTACATTTCACCTCTCTACCGGGTATGCGTCTGTCACCGCCACTCAAAATTGGAAGTCAAAACATAGAGTATACTGATGAAATAAAATTCCTTGGGCAAACATGGGATCGTAAACTTACCTGGAAAACCCATATCACCAACATAAAAGCAAGCTGCCAGAAAAACGTGAATATGCTTAAATCTATCGCCTCACACGAATGGGGTGGAGACCAAGCAACTTTACTCCACCTATACCGACTATTCATCCGGCCAAAATTAGACTACGGTTGCATAGTCTACTCCTCTGCCTCGTTATCAACACTCAAACAGCTTCACCCCATCGTGAATGACTGCCTACGACTAGCCACAGGCGCATTTAAATCAACACCGATCCCTAGCTTACAAGTCATATCCGGTGAGATGCCCCTTGAGCTGCGAAGACAGCACCTCTCGCTAAAGTACCTCTACAAAATAAAAAGCCACCTGTCAAACCCAGCGCGCAATTTTGCCACACGGCCCATCGACAGAAGACTGTTTAAAAATAAACAATCCTCACCGCCTTTCACCGTTCGCACTGTCGAACTCATGGAATCTCTAGATCTCCACGAGCCTCACATAAAGCCTGCCTTCTCTTATCGGCTACTGAATATCACCACACCCACATGGAAAACCACCCCCGCCGAAATAAATATGGAACTGACTCTCTACAAGAAGGAATGTACCCACCCAGTCCTGTACATCCAGGAATACCAGCGACTGCGGCGCGAGGAATACCAAGAGCATGTCCCGATCTTTACCGACGGTTCAAAATATGATGACAGAGTCGGCGCCGCAGCACTGTGTGGCGGTACGAGGGAGATGATGTCCCTCCCTGGAGTTACATCAATTTTCACTGCAGAACTCTACGGTATTGAAATGGCTCTAAAACTTATTCGCCATCGCAACCAAGAGAGATTTGTAATCTTCTGTGACTCCTTGAGCGCCCTCACAGCACTGCAAAATAAGCGTACCCCCCATCCCCTTGCGCGGCATCTCCTACATCAAATCGACAAACTAACCCAAGACCACAAAACAGTTAAACTCTGTTGGATTCCGAGCCATGTCGGCATCGAAGGCAACGAGGCAGTTGACAAACTAGCTAAAACGGCAGCACTCCGACCCGCAGAAAATGTCATGACTTTCTACGGAGACTGGTACCCAATCATAAGTAGCAAAATACGTACCCTATGGAAGGAAAACTGGTATCGGGGAAGAAATTTCCTATTCAACATACAACCCGATCCGAACTCCTACAAACGAGAAAACCTAACGAGAAGAAGCGAAGTGGTACTGAACCGCTTGCGATGTGGCCACACACATCTCACACACGGATACTTAATGAATTGCACAGTCCAAGAACCTCCGCCTGGCTGCCCTCTTTGTTTGGGGGCTCGCCTCACTGTACATCACATCGTCATGGACTGCCCAGCTTTACACAACGCAAGACGCCGTCAAATAAGTCTATTTGCCGCTGACCACCACCCGCCTCTCTCAATCAGAGTACTGCTGGGTCATGACGCCCCTACCGCCGAAATTATGGAATACCTTCGCAAAATCAACGCGTACGACCTCATATGAATTATACGTGCCCCTGCCAAATTACTGCAATCTATCTATTGTCATCGGATGCCAAGCATACGGAACTGCACACTTGTGGACCTCTCAGAGTCCAACTGTCATACTACTTACCTTATTTCCGATATGCGCTGAAACGAGAGTTCAACACCACACAAACTGACAATACTAACATTAATCCAGTTGCCTGTAGCAAGTCCCATCGCTCATAATATGATCGCCTAGCCGATGTCTGATTTCCTAGCCGAAGCTAGGGGGGTCCATAGTTGCAAGTTGCTGCCGACCCTGGTGGAAACGTAACCCTAAACTTATTATTATTGTGCTGTAAGCTCGTGTGTTCAAGCTACTTGAATCGAGGCGTTTAGAGTCTCAAGTCTAACTTTAAAGTGCGTTTTTGCCAGTTTCACCTTGTAAACAATCTTTTAAAACTGTTTGTCAATAAACTTGAACTTTTAATCGCATTAAAAACACTATCTAATAAAGTGCTATTCCTTCGGTTAATTTAACCACGTTTTTAATGAATTATCAAACTATCGGAACTGTTATTAAAATTGGCCTTTCAACTGCATGGAAAAGCGGTAATTTCCGTGGAAAAGGAAAGAATAATGACTTGGAAATAATTTATTGAACATCACAGTCCGTTGTCTATCGTCTGTCGGCAATTTATAGTGGCTAGGAATCCTGAAGTCGTAGTTTATCGGCCACAGTACTTTCCCCACCTCAGTTGCTACACTGGCTTGTTTATCGCCAGGATAGTTAGTACACTCTACACTTTTTTCTGGGGTCGAAAGATAGGTTCTCCTCAAAGGGATACAACTATTGTATAAATATGAATTAGCGCTCCCAGAGGAAAAGTATGCGAGGGTCCGAGCTGAGAGTTAGGTAGGCCTTCGTTTTGTTTAAATAAAATGTTTTTTGTTATGTTGAGGACCACCTTTCTTCGATTCACTGCTGTCCTGTTTTTCAGCACCTTCTTCTCTCTTAGCTTACTGTTCCAGTGCCTCATCTGTATAGATTCTGCACTCCCTTATCTCCATATTAAATAGTGCCATCCTCTCTTTGGAATGCTTTTTTTTAACGGTTAGGTAGTTTTAAACTAACATCGAATCAAATCTTGTTTTTTAGTGCTTAAGGTTGCTTAAACTAACTACTAACCTAATCCCTTATCTTTATAACAAATGGTGCCTTCCATCTTTCTCTCTTCAGAACGCTTTATTTTTAGCCTTTAGGGAAGCTCAAACTGACATCTAATTTAATTTTTGTTTTAGCAGTTTAGAAAGCTCAAAATAACGTCTATTTTTTTTAGCGGTTAGGGATGCTGAAACTAACGTCTAATTTTTTTTTTAGCATTTATTGATGCTCAAACTAACGTCAAAGTTATGGCGCAGAATTCACGGGCCTGCTGGAGCGCCTGAACCTGGCAGCCCCGCTGCGGGTGTTCACGGTGGACATGCTGCTGCACGACTTCCGCCTCACGGAGGCCAACAGGGAGGTACGCGCCATGCTCGCCGCCGTGCAGCGTGATGCTGACCTCGCGCCCAAACCTGCCGCGCCCTTCTCGCACCTCGAGCTCTGCCTCAAGCTCGCCTCCATCAATTACTCCCTCAATAACATCTCGGTTCGTCTGCTCTTTTTTTCTCACTGGTTTTGTGTGTTAGATTTTTGGTAATTTCATGGTTTGTCTGCTCTTCTTTGTTTATTCGTTTTGTGCTTTAGCTCATAGGCTTTGCTTCAAACCAAGGCCTTGCAGGTCTCTGTGTACAGTTATTTTCATATTTTTTGGAAATTCGCATCCAAATGGCATGAAGGTTTTGAGTTCATTGCTACGACTTCAGATGGAGCTAAATCAGTAGCAGTAGTTTTGATCTGGTAGGTTAGCACTACACCCCTCGGGGGGATACAACTATTGTATCTACGGGAATTAGCGCTCCCAGGGGAACCATGTGAGGGCCCGAGCTGAAGGTTAGGTAGGCTTCCTTTTTGTTGTAATAAAATAGGATTTTGTTTTGTTACGGACCATCTTTTTTCGGTTCACTGTTGTCCTGTTTTTCAGCACCTACTACTTTCTTCTTCAACTTTTTCTTGTTTCATGAACTTCTTTCCTAGCTTGCTGTTTCTGTGCACCTTGTGCATAGATTCCGCGTTCCCTCAACTCCATACTAAATGGTGCCTTCCTCTTTCCTTTCTTTTAACATCTTTGTCGTGGTTAAGGGAGGCTAACACTTTCTTATATACTAATAATAATGTTAGCACTACTGCTACTCTATGTAGTTATTACCAGCAGTTATTCAAAAATAGGTTACAGCTGCTCTGTCAAACACGTGCATGTTGCAAATAATCACATTTGTTTGTTAAAATTAAAGCAAAGGGAAGAATCTTATTCTAACTTCAACTTGAAGGCTGGTTGTTCCTCTGGTGTCAATCTGGGTAAGAGTTTCCTTTAGTGATAAACTCTGTTTGATTTGTATTCTTGTTGGAAGGGTTTAATTTCTCTCTTAAGTTTATTAATTTAGGATTTTGAGTAATGTGCAAAAATTAGTGTGCTTTTGCAAAACATTATTTTCGTGATTTGACTGGAATTCCTATTTGAACAATCAAAATTACAACAAAGTAGGGAAAATTATAATTCTGTGAAAGGTATATTAGAATTGAGAATAGCTACATTGCTTAGGAAGATTACAAACATGGATCCCAGTACACCTATTACTTTCTTGTTGAAATTTGATTTTGTTACTCATACTTCTCTCAATCCTGCTGTTTTTGTTTTAAGGTACCATAAATCTGGTATAAGAACGCACTGATGAATAGATTTGCCGTTCCCTTAATTCCTTAGCAAATTGTGCATTCTTTTTTCCTCTTTTTGTGTGGGGAAATGATCGGCAATCTTCTGGAATTTAATCTGATCTAAATGGATTATGTTATCGAGACGTCCGTACCCTGATAAAGTAATTGAATAATATAAAATAATTAATATAATTTAATAGTATCAACTAATTAAAACAGTTGAATAACACAAAATAATTAAAGTAATTGAATAATATAAAATAATATAATTGTACGGTATAAAATAATTAACATAATTAAAAAACATAATATTAAAATAATTGAAAAGCATAAAATGTTTAAATTAATTGAACAATTGGGTATGGACTTGACAGGGCGCGGCAGAGGCAGCTCTGGAGGCTGTCCGGCTGCTCCCTCCTCCACCTGCCCCCCCGTGGTGGCCTCCCCTGGGGTTGTGCTGGCGGCCCCCCACGCTGCTGTCCCCCCCGCCACCTCCTGCATCACCGTCACGTCTGGTGGGTCTTGTGCGGTGGTGGTGCTCTCCTTCCTCTCACTGGCACCACAGCCTCTTTCCTGCGTACTAGCAATCCGAAAAAAATTAGTATTTCATCTTGTCCTTCGCCTCAATTATTTATTGTGTGTTGGAATGTATTCAGTGTTTGGAAGTTGTGCTAAGGTCTTGTTGAGAGCTAAGAGTATACTTGAACTTTATCAAGTATATATTGGAAGTCATAGACTTGGTCAGTAGAAAGGGTTTTCAAACTTTCAAAACCCAATATTTGACTACCCATTTAAGAGATCTCAAACCCCATCCCTATTTGTCGCCATATTTAAGGGATCTCATACCTAATGTTTGACATCTTATTCAAGGGATCTCAAACCATATCCATATATAACTCCTCTCTCCTAGTATTACAATTCGCTGGTTACTGTGAGTGTATACTCTCTGGTTTCCGTGGTCACCACTTAGCATTTCTTCTAACGACAGGTACGGAGCGGCACCTCCACCTCCTGCCGCTGTCCAGGACACACTGCCTCCAGTTTGTCGTTACGCTGCTGATCAATGCACTTAAAGGCCCGTCTACACTATCAAACACCTCGTCAATCACGAACACACCAAAACGCGAACAAAAACACAAGCTTTTCCGAATCGTGTCCAGACGTCCAGACTATACGCTTTCAGCGGAGAGAAGTTGTTCGCAAGCAACATGTAAACAAACAATACTGCTTCCCAAGTAAGTTTTGTTTAATTGATGTATATAATTGGTAAATTTAATTTGTTGAGAGTTAGTAAACATAATTTATCTGTGTGGACATGCGTGAACAGAAAATATTAAGAATCGCTGATATATTATGAGAATATTTCGAATACTATCAGTGTGAGAGTGGTAAGACGGGATCAGCTGATGTCCTTGATCTTTTTCAATGCTCTTCATGAAGTTTAAATATTTGGACTTGAGCTTAAAACTTAAAAATATGCTCCTACTCTGCCTAAAAAATATTTTTTATTTACTTTTTGTGACCAAAATTTTCTATAAGAGGTGAAAAATGCTCATATTTTTCATTTGGTCATAAAATATTCCTACAATATTTGAAGTAATTTACCAAAGTTATTTAATATTTTTCTGTTTAATTAAGCCAACAATTTATTTAAAAAATTAAAATTTAGTTTATGCATTTTATTGGTGTCGTAAACTATATGCAGTATCTTTACTTTCTGTGCACATTTTTGAAGCATCCATTACTCAGTCAAGCATACCAGAATGTATTTCTACTATTGCGCAATAAATTTTTGTGTGCTTTTCTGTGATATTTTTCTGCGAACATTGTTAACACCTAGATCTCTTATAACTATTAAACATATCTAAGAAATAGTTCTAAGGGAAGAATCTGAGAACTCAAAGCTGAATGTCAAGCAGACCATATTTATATTGAAATTCTTTTTGCTTGTTAAGGACCATATTTTTTTTTCATAATCATTTATGTCAGCACCTGCTCACTTACATATTTCATGAAAAGTATGAATGTGGAATGTAAGTTATCCATGTGTTTAATTTTGTGTATAAAATCTGTATAAAAATACAATCCATGTATGAAAATATATATTGAAATATTATACGTATATAAAAAACAAAAGTATAATAATTATTCTGAATTATTGTTGGACATCTCATGTTGATTATAAATAATTTGCTCCTATTCAGGACCTCCTAACAATTATATTCCACAAATTTGGATGCTAGTACATAATCATTTTAATGTGTTCCTCATGTATGGATTATTTTTTTACAGGTGGCTGCCATGAGGTCATTCATGCACTTCTCTACAGTATTTTACAAGAATATCAAAGCAGTCGCTCTCTATCATACCTGAAACTTGTGAGGCCATCTATACTCTACTTAAGGATGAAAGCATGAAGGTATGCATCCCATTGCAGTGTTGGGTTCAAATATTACTTTGCAATGAGTATTGTAATGTTCCTCAAATAGAAAACTAATTTCTCTGGAATATTGAAGTCATTGTGAAATTTGCAGAAAATTGAAATCTCTTGAAATATGGTAATGAAATGAGTTAAGTGACCCACGTATCATAAATACGGTATTGACTTGGTACAATAGCAGAGCTGAGCACTATGTTTTTGCAACACTGTCTGGTCTTGGGGTGCTACTTAAATTGATGAACTCTCGCACAAAAAAGTAGTGGTGTGCAAAGTACATATGTATATTTCAATTGTTCTCATAGTTGATTGTAACCTATTACAATTAGAACTACTTTGACAATTACAATTAGAACTACTTTACTCTTCTCTAGAGATTGCATGCTACTTTAGCATCACTATAACGGAGTGAGAAGAGGGCTGGCAGCAGCGGTGGGCGCTGCGGTTTCCTTGGGCTGGCGGCAGCGGTGGGCGCTGCAACTGAGCTGCTCCGCGATGTGGTGCTGCAGTGCCGCTTTCATCTGTGGAGGCTAGACTGCTGCTGCTTCCTAGAGCTGTTATGAACTATGGACTGCCTCAACTACCTACATTGGCATTGCACAAATAGCGTCCCCGTGAACTTCCTGTGGACGACTGCAGCGGTACCAGAGACTTCAGAACGAGTTCGCTTTTGAGGTGGGTCAAAGTGACATGTAGCGCTGGGTTCGGTCGACCTTTTTTTGAGAATTTCTTATCAAAAATGTTAATCCTCCATTCCATCCCTTTCCATAATTTCTGTGTTGGTTGGATTGGAGTTTGGGGTCTTCAATGATAAGGGATTAGGTTTTATGTACACATGCTAGTATGCCAAGAATGATCATTTTAAACATTTTCTGGTATTCAAACTACTCTAATTATCGTAATAATATTTTGATTTAGGTAAGCTATAGTTCTATCTACAAGGAATTTTGCAAAGTAAACGCTGCTATAATATCGCCAATGTTTTAATTTATGAACAGTTAAATTATTGCATTTCTTGAATTATAAACTTAACTTCTCTCCGCTTGACATAATTCATTTCCTTGAGACCTTGTTTGACGTTAATGTTTGTTCACAGCCCGGGCTCGACCCTCCTATTCGTTTGTGCTCGTGGGCCAGCCGTGGTCCTGTCCTGCGCTGCCAAACCTTCCTGGTTTGGTTTTCCACGACTGGCGAGGGGCATTTGCGCTTCTGGTGTAAATGATTCATGACTTGACAATAATATCAAATTATAATGCATTGGTGTCTAAATACCTTCCTTCACCGACCATCATATCATCATGCACTTTATGATTATCATATATATATATATATTTATTATCATTTATTTTTTCAAATACTTTATGATTATCATCAGGATACAATGACGGTTACCCGGTCAAGTCTGTACCAATTTCCGACACCTGGGTAGGGTGTATCTGAGTTCTCTCCTTCCCCAACGGGGAGAAATCACTGCATGGCGCTGGGATTAAAAAAACCGACACCTTCCCATGAAGGGTGCGTTCTTTATCACTTAATTTGGTAAAATCATGTAGTCCTGTATTCAAGCAGGGGGGAAAAAACAGTTGAATATTTTTGTGTATTATCCCAAACGTGCAAGACATTGATCAGTTACCAAGAAGATGATAAACTTGTTCTGAATACAACTTTGTAGATCCATTACCTAAAACCATGTTAGTTAAAGAATGCATTTTCATGAAACTGATTAACATACGGATAACAGTGAACCCAGAACAGGTGTTCTCAAAGAGTAAGTGTGTGAATTCATTTTATTCAATATTTACAATGAAAATAACTGCATGAATAAAAACAGTAAGTCAAAGGTTAAGGCACCAGAAACATGTCATAGAGATACCTTGAAAGGTAAAAATTTGCAAAGGTGACTTGTTGTATGCACAGATCTTGAATATCTAATCATCCATTGACAAAAAACCATGATTAAACAAAATGCAGTGCTATCTAAAATCAATTCACCAATAAAGATTTAATTTCTAAACTATTTCAAGCGTTTTTCAGAAGTTGTTCATTGTTTCTTTCAGCTTTGATAGCAAGTTTGTTGTTCCCCATACCTTGCACTTTTTTTATTACCAATGAAGAGACCATATATGTTACTTTGAGCCTCCTTAACCTCAACAACGGTGTTCCAAAGAGAGGAATAAAGTAGGGATCATTGAGTACAAACACGTACACAGGGTTTGTGCAATGTTTAAAAATCCACTAACAATAATAACATATTTCTGTAACAAGTAGTCAACCACAAGCCACCTAATTCTGACATGAAACTGATGAAAAGTATATGGCAAATAAATATTTCTTATAACAATCATCACTATACAACATAACTTACATTCGGCTAAATAATTAGCGAACATTTAGCTCAATGGAAAAATCTGAACAGAGATGCGCATCCCTTAACCACAGCCTCATCTTATATTTTGTACGCAAAGTAACATCACTGCATAGAGCGAAATAAGATAGACTATCATGCTTCGCTTGACGTGCACTTGACGATGGATTTTTAATGCAGCCTTAACTAATTCTCGGGTATCAAATTGTGGGGTTTACTTCAGCTTGAATTAAGTTAGAGACGCGCTTAATTTATACGTCTCCTGTATGGACACAAATGTAGCGTAAATCATCACAATACAGCATAAGTGTCATTCTGGTAAAAAATTGGTGAACATTTAGCGCAATGGAAAAATATGTCTTAGAATTATGGCATTTATATACCACGTATGTAATACAGAAAATTTGACTTGTCAGCGACTAATATAAAAAGTTTATTAAAGCAATGTTTAAATACCCTTTGGTATTGTAATTGTTAAATAATCATAACTGGGCATAACAAAAGTATAACTAGCATATAATGTAGCATAATGAAAGTATAATTTGTAATTACTGGTCAAGCACATCATTAGCAAGGTACAAAAAGCCTAGAATTTCATCAATCCAGCACTTCACTCATTTCATCATCTCAACATTATTTCAAGCATTGCAGGAATATTGTTTTAATACTTCATGCACAATTAATTTGCATAGGTACTACAAAAGTAAATACAAACATTTTGTTTAAGCACATCAGGATGCTAATGGAACAAAATTTTCCACTATACGAATATGATTGGCGCATGTTCATCAGTTGAAAAATTTCCTTTGTGGAATTGTGATCAACAAAAAATTACACAACAGCCAAACCATTTAGACACGATGAAGAAAGGGCATCCTGCTTTATTCTCTTTGAAATTTTTAACCTTCACTATTCAATTCATGTAGAGTATAACCAAAAACATACCCAACACAAGTCTGTTTAGAGACTTGAGTTGGGAGAAGAGTACCACCAGAGAAAAGGACCATAGCGATGGTGGTAGGGATTCATCCGATGTGCTTCAACTTGAAGGCAGGGCCTTTGTAACAACCTGTAGGGAAGGTAACAAATTCGAGGAAGGCCCGTGGATAGTCTTCAATGATTTCCATTGTTTCTTGGATGGCAATGGGCTTCCTAATCTGACGGAAGAGAAGAAAATAATTAGCTTATTAACCATAGGTGGCTTTCTAAAAATGATAGAAACTCTAAATAATTATGAACAACTTGGTATATTAGAATAACATGCTGGAGCAAATTAAAGTTCAATTTTTTAAAAAAATTCAAATTTCAATCAAGCATAGATGAAGCTCATCCAAGTAGTTTTTGTAGAGAGATGTGACTCAGCTAGAATTTTGCCAAATTTAAAGCACTGGAACTGTCACAGGATGTTATAAGTTGACAGTCATTTCTAATAGTAGTATTTGTAACAAATAATATTAAGAAAAAAATGTATCCAATTTACAACCTGCATAGATTAGATTAGATTATAAGTTAGTTTAAGCCTCCCTAACCGCTACAAAAAAGAGCGTATCGAAGAGAGGAAGGAGGAAGGCACCATTTAGTATGGAGATAAGAGAATGAGGAATCTATGCAGAAGGGGCATAGAAACAGTAAAGTTGAGAAAGAAGTTCACGAAACAAGATAAAATTTGAAGAAGAAAGTCAGAGGTGCTGAAAAACAGGACAGTAGTGAACCGAAAAAAGGTGGTCCTTAACATAACAAAAAACATTTTATTTCAACAAAAAGAAGGCCTACCTAACTCTCAGCTCGGGCCCTCACATTTTTCCCCTGGGAGCGCTAATTCCCATAGATACAATATCTGTATCCCCCTGAGGGGACAACCTGCATAGAATGCTGGCTTGTTGAAGTACCTAAATTTTAGTTCAGAAATAAATTTAAAAATTTATTTTTATTCACACTTTTGCATTTCTTATTTTTTATTGTTATATGCCATGAAAACTAAATACTTATGGACTATATTTTTAAAATAGTGCTTCCATACATACATATCTCACTAACCTCAATAGTCATGAATGAAGTGAGGAAGGAAAATTTTACAATGCAATGCAATACTAACCATTGTTGAAGATTCTGAAGACCCAGCTCTGCAGTTCCATAGTAGAGACACCTAATGACATTGAGTCACCACTGCTCATCAAATGCTCTGAAGCACTACAGGGGCAAGAAAACTGCCTAAGGTTTCTCATTTAAATAATTTTTTCTATAATTGATTCTTCTACACAAGCATCTTTTATGCAAAATCGCCAAATGTTTGAAAACTATCTGGAAAATACACAAAAAGGGATAAAGCATTTGGTTTAATTTCACAGACTGCGCCTATGAAACATGACAGTTAAGAAACAGCCCTAAATGTTAATTATTAGTTACAGCAAAGTCTACACAAACATACATCTATTCAATATAATGATAATTGATGCTTATACTACAGCATACACTTTACCATTAAGAATGCAATGTTGGATGAATTTACTTCTGTAGATAGATAACAGAATTCTTTGGAATTAAATTTGAGGAATAATAGTTTAGAACAGCTGATTTATTCAACTTTTCATAGGGCCACATTCATGACATAACAAAGGAAAACAATATATTACCCAAAGTACAAGAATTTAAGCCAAATTTAAATAGAATTAGCTAATATCATAATTTTAGAAAAAGCTTAAATTAAAGGAATTCACTTTTGGATCCATAAGCAAAAGCAGTTAAAATTTTTAGAAGCCTAACAAGTCCCAGCATGCAATTTTTAGAAATGCAAAGAGAAACATAAATGAGAGGAGTTTAACAATGCTTTTTCATAAAAATATTTAAACTCTAAACATATATGGAAATGACTCTACATACAGCTATAACTTTTTTACCTAGTTACTAATTTTTGAAATAAGTTGCAATTATGCTTATTTAAAACTACAACTATAAGTTTGTAAAAGATTGCATAGTTCTAGCTGATAATTTTTATATAATACAATTTCTAATCTGAGGACTTCATTTTAATTAATGTAAGCATCAGGGTATAAGAGAAATACAGTATTTTATTGAAATAAAAAAATTCTTACCAAGAAATACAATAAATAAAGGCCACATATTCTGCAAATGAATTTTTGTGGCAATTCTATCATCATATAAGTAGCTACCATTGTTGAAATACTACTGAAATATTTTCAAAACTTCATTTAGATATCAAAATCACTAAACTTTGATAATTTTATGCATGTTCAGTTTCATTTCAGAGAGGTAATATTTCAATTACATTCACATCAATGAAATTCAAACCTACTTACATACTCAGCCATATCTGAATAAAATGAAATAACCACGTAACGAAGTTCATTTTGGTAAGTAAATGTCCGTGCCACCCTACAATCAACTAAATTTGCACCAAAAACATAATTAAATCGTTAAAATAGAAAAAAAAATAATTCACTCGCAGCAGAACCACCTTCCCAACACATAAACAAGCGAGTGTTCGCTGTTTGATGGAAAGTTCGTGTTCGTGTTTTCCAACACGATGGAAAACACAAACACACCGAAATCTGCGAACTTTTCATCTGTGTTCGTGTTCGCGGACCGCCGAAAAACACGAACTTCGGGCAAAAGATTGATAGTGTGGACGGGCCTTTTATGTATACCGTGGTTCAATTCACAGCTCAAAGCGCTCCTACCTTTCATGATAAATTCGGTATAAGGCGCCTGTTATTAGCGCCTTTCAAAAATAACAGCAGGTAGATCACCACTGCAAATAAGACGTCTTCTACCGTGAATTTTATGCGGACCGTCTTAGTTTTACTGAATACTTTACTCTAACCTAAAATTTTAAGGGTAACTAAAATTGCATTATATTTTCTAATATTCGTTATGAGTAGTTTATTAAGAAAGAAAGAAAAGAAGAAAAAGAAAAAACGTTTATTTCCAAATTGTCACATGAGATACATGCCAACATATTGGCTTTTAAAAGTTTCTTAAATATAGGGCATCCTAAAACAAATGTTCCATACGAGGAGTACTAATTGACAAACCATCCGAGGTGTACAAGTAGATGAGCCACACGAGGCATAATAATAGACAAACTATACGAGGTGTACTAATAGACAAACTGTCAGAGGTGTACAAGTAGATAGACCATACGAGGCATATTAATTGACAAAATATACGAGGTGTACTAATAGACAAACCATTTGTGGTGTGCTAGTAGTCTAACAAAAGTTCTATACTAGGAGTACTAATTGACAAACCATCCGAGGTGTACAAATAGATAAGCCATACGAGGCATGATAATAATAGGCAAACTATACGAGGAGTACTAATAGACAAGCTATCAGAGGTGTACAAAATAGATAGACCATACGAGGCATATTAATAGACAAAATATACGAGGCGTACTAATAGATAAACCACACGTGGCTTGCCAATAGTCTATCTCTGTCAAGGGTAGTTGAATGAGAAATGAAAAATATGCCCTAAAAATATGCAAAGCCCTATCACCACCAAAAACATATTTCATATCTTCTCGATATTCACCCCATCATGCGGACATGGGTGCATGGGATAAAATAGAGATACAGTGTAAGCCGGTTACCACTCATGATTGACAAATATCTAAAAAATATTGGTACAAATGGGTAAACAAACATATATTCAATATCAAAATTCATAGCTTGTACAACATACGGACAGAAAAATAATTTTACTACGATTCATATGCTCAAATTGCACTTTATTTCATCAATTATATGTGACATTAATCCGATTCACAGAAACGCCCTCTGGGGAAGTGCTAGATCTATTTTTGAATCATTTCGCTATTGAAATAAAATTTATCAACCGAATGGTTCTTGCGTAAAGAAATGAAATAGAAACATGTATATCTATTTATGTAGATACATATATATACCTACACACGTACACACACATATTAATATATATATATACTTATTGAAAATAAAATCTTAGAAAAAAAATACATATATAAGATAAAAGAAAGAAGCAACCTACCATCTACTACACAGAAAATGACAGCTGAGCTCACTGTAATCCTAAGTAATTTTTCGCAAAAGATAACTAAAAGGAAGAGAAGACTTCGAAAAACATAAAAATGAGCTGTTTTTTAATTTCTTCGCAGAAATTTTTAAGAAAAATCAAGTTATAGTCAAGAAGCAACACAACTCTTCAGCATTATACGGACATGTGTACGTGGGATAAAATGGAGTAACATTGTGGCCGGATATCACATCTGAGTGGAGAATATTCACAAAATTGGCACATATAGGAAGATTAGGCCTTGATCCAAAATAATCATTTTGATTACAGAAATTTAGAGTTTTTTCCGATTTGAAAGTTCAGTGCTAGTGTGCGCTGAACGCACGGAAAAAAAATAAAAATAAAAAGACTAAATGCAATGCTTAAATTACCCCTTTCCCCCCAGCTCAGCCGAAAATCGATTGAAAACGTCTTCGAGAATGATTTTGAAATAGCGAGACAACGTTAGCCAAAAATTTAATTCATTATAAACTTTGCACAACCCTCACATCTATAAACCTGTTTATTGGTGTACACACAAAATGTATTTCATGGTATATTTGTCATACGGACGTTAAATATTAATACTGAAAAGAGAAAGAAATAAAAAAATAAATATGAGGTAATACTCCTAATTATGGAAAGAACGTTCGTTCTGCTGCACTGAACTGACGGCTGTGGTGCTCATTGTTGTCGACAGAAATAAGTAAGTTTAATATGCGAATCGCTTAGTAAACGTAAAATGAAATAGTTTCTAAATTTCTAACAGAAATTTCAGGAAAAATTAAAATTTCTGATAGATGGGAAGTTCACACCGAGATGCTGCAGGCCCTATGACAGAGATGCAAAATGACGTGACACATTTACTCTAAATTCTTTTCCAGTTTTAGAGTTTTTGATTTGCTGGGGAAGCTTGTTCCACAAAAAAGCTCCAGAAACTGAGAGAGCTTTTTGTCCCACGTTAGATGAACGGTAACTGACTAAAACATCGTTCCTCCGGTTTGGTCTTTCGTTTGGGATATTAGATGGAAAAAATTTTACCACCTCTGCATTACTTTGGGGGAGGTACAGAGAGGAGAATACTCGTCGAGCTTTCTGGATCATGAATCTGTTCGGTATTGGGATCCAGTCGAGTTTTCTTAAAAGAGGGGTGACATGATCGTATTTATTGAAATTTCCTTTGCATACCCCTTTGGCGGCGAAGTTCACACATTTTTGCAACTCTTCCTGACGACATTTAGGTAAGTCTCCCCACACAAGACTGCAGTAGTCCAGACGCGATAAAACTAAAGACTGAATCACTAATAATCTAGATTTTTCGTCAAGTGTGTTCTTTATACGATGAAAGAACATTAAGGTTCCGTTAATTTTGTTGCACATTGTTTCGACGTGTGAATTGAAAGTCATATTTTTGTCAAACCAAACACCCAGATTTTTAACCTTATCGACTGGTTTAATTGTATCGTCTCCAAATGTTAGCTTGAATGGTGGTAAATTTTCAGTCGCATTCTGTGATCCAAAAATAATGCATTGCGTTTTACTTGCGTTAAGTTTGAGGCCGTTATGGTCGTACCACAATTTCAGATTTCTCAGAAGGTTTTCAGCGTTGGCTTGTGTTTCTGTTAAATCCGCTGTTGAGCTTGTCATGGCAATTTGTACGTCATCAGCATACATTGAGATTTTTGTGTTTGCCGGCATGGTGGGGAAATCGTTGATGAAAATTGAAAATAGGAGTGGGCCGATGATTGAACCTTGAGGAACGCCAAAGTTATTTGGTATGAATGATGACATTTTGTTATTCAAGCACACTGCATGAGAGCGGTTTCGTAGGTAGCTTTCAAACCACTGAGTGTCTATTCTGAGGTTTGAAATTTTTTGTAGAAGTTTCTTATGCTCAACACTGTCGAAAGCTTTGGAGAGATCAAGCAATAGTAAGAGAGTTAATTTTTTTGGTCAATATCATTGTAAATTTTTTCTGTTATGTTTAAAAGGGCGTCCTGAGTACTGGTATTCCTCCTGTAAGCATATTGATTGCGATGCAGTAGATGTGACTCGTCTATGTAAGACGAGAGCTGGTTTGTTATTACTTTTTCTAATATTTTGGACATAACAGGCAGGAGACTGATTGGTCTGTAGTTTGACGCTATGTCGATATCACCAGATTTATGTAATGGCTTAATTATGGATAGTTTCCATTGAAATAAACATTGAAACTCTCAAGAGGAAATGACAAGTTCGGAAGAATTTAGTAATGGATTGAGTGATTGAGGCTCCGGAAACCAATCTTATGGGTCATGAGGTTACATTTTACTATTTATGTGAATGAAAAGATTTGTAAGACATGTGGAAAGTTTTCAACTAATCTCAGGCATCCTTGCTTCCAATTTACAGTAGGGAAAAATAAATTTCACAACTGAAACATAAATGCTTCAATCAAGAGGCAATATCAGATCGATATTTGCATCTCAAATAAAAAATAACAGAATACTACCCAATATTAGATATGGCGGCAAATACTCAGCATTTCCCTGTCCAATATTGGAAGCAGGAACCAATACTCAGTAATTCCATATCCAATACTGGACGCAAGACTAAATACTCAGTAAACGCCCATCCAATACTGGATGCAGGAGCCAATACTCAGTGAACGCCCATCCAAAAATGAATACCAGAGCCAAAATTCAGGAGTTGCTTATCAAATATTGCAAGTCGGAGGCAGTACCCAGTAATTGCACATTCAATATTGGAAGTCATACCAAAATTCATGATTTGCCCGTGACGTTCGGATGCACAAACCAGTCGCCCCCGCCTTCGATTTTCTCAGCTCTAGCCTCTCGGCTTCAAAATTTGTATATTAGCTTTTTACTGGATGAGTCGTTTCCTAAGGTGCTCGAATGAGGCAAACATCTGTGCCAATAATTAGCTTGTAGACGTGTATATGTCAGTTTTTATTTTGTGTGAGGATTCAAATATTAATAAATATCATTTGACACCAGGAAAGACACCAAACATATATTGCCTACATGATCATTTGTTTTCCCTGAAAAAACCGCGAACATACGCGAAACGTTTACAAAAATTTGCTCTATATTTAGGGGTGACAAAATAATTATTTACTCGAATGACCAGACATCATATATCATGCCTCATTAAATGGTGTTGATTTACAGGTATGTTTTGTTGCTGTTATTGTTGGTGGGCGTGTGCGCTTGTGGTGGGTATTGGCTGAAGGATTATTGGTTGTAGGATGAATGATGTTGCATAAATAATGATTTGATGCTGATTACTGACTTATATGATTGTTTAATAATCGTAAATTCAACACATGGGGATCCAGAACACGATATTTGGTTTAGCATAAGTTGACATTGGAGTTCAACAAATTCGTTTTCATCCTCAATATACAGCTACGTCAAATGATTTATGTAGGATTGTGTTGCATGTGAACAAATAATGTTATACAATATAAGTTTACATTTGGTTACCCTTCAATTTATTTAATTAGAAAGAAAACGTCATTGAAAGGTAAACTCTAAAATATATGAAACTGTGCAAGCAACAAATTTTTTAAAACATTTGTTTTCATGTCATTTTAGTTTATTGTGAAATGAAGATTCAATAGAGACATACGTTGCAATATTCATGAACAAAGATGAATGTCAACAGCAGTTCTCTAGCTTCACGGTTTGGGGACGTCTGCAGTAAAAAATGATACAGCTATATTTATGAAGCTGTAAAAAAAATTGAATATGTTATTCAAGATAATGTAAAATACCATGAGAAGAAAGAAATTGCTAATCTCTTTAACAACTTCTTCGTAAACGTAGGGAAAACTATAGCTGATGGTATTCCAAGTGAACCAACTGATCACCTGGAATTTATGAATCATATTCGAGAACCCAACTCCTTTTTCTTTACGCCTACAAACTCCTCCGATGTAATTACGTGCATAAACAACATGAAAAATAAATCGAGTGGGTTAAAAACATTTCCGACTAAAGTACTTAGAGTTATTGCTGACATTGTAGCCCCGCTGATATCAAATATTATTAACCAGTCTCTCTTACTAGGCACTTTCCCGAACTCCATCAAAATTGCTAGAGTAACCCCTATCTTTAAAAGTGGTGAAAAAACCTGTGTAAACAATTATCGACCTGTCTCCGTACTACCAATTATTAGCAAAGTATTCGAAAAGATTGTGTATAAAAAAGTGTACTCTTATTTTGAACAAAAATCATTTCTTTACGATAGACAATACGGCTTTCGCTCTAAAAAATCAACAACACAGGCTATATTAAATCATTTACAATTCCTCTATTCTAATATAGATGAAGGAAAGCCTGTCTTCTCTGTTTTTCTTGACTTTCGAAAAGCATTCGATTGTGTGGACCATAAAATACTACTCTCGAAACTACACTGTTATGGCATTCGAGGGATTGCCCATGATTGGTTCAGATCATACCTATCATATCGGAAGCAATACGTTGTCATTGACGACGCAAAATCAGACCCACAGACTATTAGCCATGGAGTTCCACAAGGATCTGTTCTTGGGCCTCTCCTGTTTCTGATTTTTATCAATGATATTGTAAAATCTACATCATTCTTCAAATTCATACTTTTTGCCGATGACAGTACGCTTTCTGCGGTCCTCCCGAATCAAAATCCTGCTATGATTGTGGAGAGTATAAATCATGAACTTCATAAGGTTTCATCGTGGCTCAAAGCAAATAAAATGAGCCTTAATATTGATAAAACAAATTATATTACATTCTCATACTAGAAAGATGTATCTCTCCCATGCATTAAAATTGGCGAAGGTGAAATCGAAGAAACCAACTCATATAAGTTTCTGGGCATCATAATAGATAAACATCTGACCTTCGAAGAGCATATCACTCATATTAGTTCTAAATTATCAAAATCCATCGGAATCCTGAATAAAGTTAAAAATTTTCTGCCTGAAACAGCTTTACAAATGCTCTACCGAACGCTCATTTCTCCATACTTGCAATACGGAATAGAAGCATGGCACGGAACTGATAAAAATAAAACCAACAAAATTTTTACTCTGCAGAAAAGAGCTGTCAGAGCGGTAAAGAACCTAGAATATAATGCTCACACAAATGATTCCTTCAAAAATTTACAAATACTTAAACTTTCGGATCTCTACAAAATCTCCATCTGTAATTTCATTTACAAAACATTAAGAAATGATGGCGACAATAGCCTAAGACAATTATTGACTGCGCAAACTGGTCATCACGACCATTTAACCCGAAATAGAAGTAAATTCATGCTTCCTTATTATTCAAAGGCCCGGTCGCAACACAGTATCCTCTTCGCTGGAACCAAAACATGGAACTCTATACCAGCGGAGATCCGTAAATGTAATTCGTACAAAGTATTCAAAAGACATCTTGAGTCTCACTTCCTATCAGAATACTAGTCGTGTAAGATCACCATGTCAAATCTTGCCTCCTACATGTTACTAAAGATAATGTAATAATGTAACTTGCCTTGGGTAACATAACCGACCTTCAGTCTGCTCTTGAATCGTTTTATCGAACATACTGTTAAATATAGCCGATTGACCTATATTGTAAAATACAGCATAAAATATCGAGTTAATTATCTCAATGATCAGTCTAATGCGAAACTAGGTAAAGTGAACTAGGTTAAACATTATTGTACACCTTAGGATGATAGGATGCCCTAGAAGTCGCTGAACTTGTTCGGGCCCATAGGTAGCTATACTCAAATTTGACCATTGTACTAGACTTAAGAAACATTCTACCTCTGTATCTCTGGTGGTAAATAAATTGTTTAAATTGTTTAAATTGTTTAAATTGTTTAAATTGTTTAAATTGTTTAAATTGTTTAAGCTCTTAAGCTTAAACTGATCCAGAATCCGATGGTTTCATTCGCAGCCCTGCACAGCGAGCTGCGCGCTGATATACATGCTTGTGCGTGTGTGTTTATATGTACGCTGGTACACATGACTGGGCGATTTTTTGTAACTAAACCATTTACAATTTGATTTGCTCCAAGTGAATTTCAATTTGCTCTTTTTCAATTTTAAGTCATTGCATGAGAATTTTATTGGTTTTATGATGTTATTTGAAAGAATCTTATTGAATTTCATATTTTCTTTGTGAAGTGATTTTTTTCTAATACTAAGTACAAAGATACAGAGTTTTTGCGGGGTATAATTTACAAAAAAAAAAAGAATATAATTTTCGTTCGATGGACTCATTATCACACCATTAGACAGAGGATTCGTATCTCTTACACTTTGCTCGAAGAAGCATCACAGAGATACTGCCACGTTGCACCTTGTGTAGACATGCCATAGTCTCTCCAGTATGTCAGACATACTAGTCTCTCCTGTACGTCAGACACACTAGTCTCTCCAGTACGTCAGACACACAAGTCTCTCCAGTACGTCAGACACACTAGTCTCTCCAGTACGTCAGACACACTAGTCTCTCCAGTACGCCAGACATACTAGTCTCTCCAGTACGTCAGACACACCAGTCTCTCCACTACGTCAGACACACTAGTCTCTCCAGTACGTCAGAAACACCAGTCTCTCCAGTATGTCAGACACACTAGTCTCTCCAGTACGTCAGACACACTAGTCTCTCCGGTACGTCAGACATACTAGTCTCTCCAGTATGTCAGACACACTAGTCTCTCCAGTACGTCAGACACACTAGTCTCCTCAGTACGTCAGTCATACTAGTCTCTCCAGTACGTCAGACACACCAGTCTCTCCAGGACGTCAGACACACTAGTCTCTCCAGTACGTCAGACATACTAGTTTCTCCAGTACGTCAGACACACTAGTCTCTCCAGTAGGTCAGACACACTAGTCTCTCCAGTACGTAAGACACACTTGTCTCTCCAGTACGTAAGACACACTAGTCTCTCCAGTACGTCAGACACACTAGTCTCTCCAGTACGTCAGACTCACTAGTCTCTCCAGTACGTCAGACACACTAGTCTCTCCAGTACGTGAGACACACTAGTCTCTCCAGTACGTCAGACACACTAGTCTCTCCAGTACGTCAGACACACTAGTCTCTCCAGTACGTCAGACACACTAGTCTCTCCAGTACGTCAGACACACTAGTCTCTCCAGTACGGAAGACGCACTAGTCTCTCCAGTACGTCAGGCACACTAGTCTCTCCAGTACGTCAGGCCCCGTACAACAACACGCGCTGGCGGAGTTGCAGCCACAGCAGCACGGCTGGTACCGCTTAGTCACTCCACTGAGGGGATATCATCCGACACTGCATAGAGCAGCCAATACCACGGTATAGGTGGCCATTACTCATAACTGATCTATTCACACTAGCACAACTCTTGAGGGTGGACCCCTCATTCATATAAAAAAATTAGCTCGTTAGTTGCAGATTTTAATAGGCGAAACTTTACTACGTCGACAGTTTGTTTTCTAGTGCCTAGGAGTTTCGAGTCCCTATAAAGAACAGGGATGTAAATGTACGAATCAATTTAATTCAAATTTATTTTTCTCACCAAACTTGAAAATCAAATTAAAGAAAAAAGATGAATAGAACAATATATTTAACACGATAATATTTACATTGTTTAAGAAAATTAATCGATATATATAGACATTGAATATTTTCCTAAAATTGCGGTGACATTACTATTTTCAAATGAGTTCGAAATTCAAGTATTACAATGTTAGAATCAAACACAGTGATAAATTATTGAAAAGATATTATTTATTTCACAAATTCTTATGTCTTCGATCAGACTCCAATGTTTAACAGATCGATAATTAGATAAAATCACTTCATATAAGTAGTTTATTTCACTGTAGTCTGCTTCTCGCTGTCTGCAAGGCTCGGTCTGCATCTCTTACAAGTAGAATAATACAAAATTTACCCTAAAAACTGAACGAAAAGTTCGTTTTACATTATCTTTACAGCTTATATTGTATTTTACAGCTGTTTTACACAGGGATTTTGCCATATACCACAACTACCTCAACATTTATCTCCAATACTACCACACACCATTGATAAAATCACACACTTCACCGTACATTCCACTAACTTGAATCAGTCCCCACATAGAATATTATTAAATCATATATACTCGAAATAAAACTAGACGCTCTGCGTGAACGCTCAAAGTTCAGCCAATAGTTGCTGTTGTTTTGGTTGTTCGATGGCTAACTTCATTTGATATACCAGGCTTCATTAAATGGTGTTGTTATTGCTGTTATATTTTGTTGGTGTTATTGTTGGTGAGCGTGTGTGCTTGTGGTGGGTATTGGCTGAAGGATTATTGGTTATAGGATGAGTAATGTTGCGTAAATAATGATCTGATGCTGATTACTGACCTACATGATTGTTCATATACCGAAAACTCAATAAATGGGGACCCATGATCCAACATTTAGGTGTAGAATAAGTTACCATTGAGGTTTGATAAATCCACTATCACAATAGGTATATAGCTGCGAAAAATAATTGATGTAGGTATTGTGTTGTACGTGAACTTGAGGAGCACCTAAAGTTTACTTTTGTCTACCTTCCAAGAATTTCTGATTGAAAAAAAAAACATTACAAGATAAACTGTCCTAAATATGTAATATTCACCGCACTTTATTTTCTGTACAACATTTATTCTCATGAAATTTTAGTTTATTGTGAAATGACGTCACAGTGTAAAATTGCGTCGCTATATTTGCAATTGCAAATTTCATTACTATCAACGGTTATCGAGGTTCACAATGCAGGGTAACCAGCAATAAGAAAAATCAAGCCTGAATTTTGATGCTGTAAAGCTTAAAATATGTCCTGAATTTTTTTGTTACATTCGAAGCTCTGCATGCATACATAGCGAAGTGCGCGCGGATATACGTGTGTGTGTGTTTGTACGTATACTCTGGTACACATGACTGGGCGATTTATATGTAACTGTTGTACGCGATCCGTCCAAAATGACGTGATTCGATATTTCCTTCAGGCAAATTCTCCAGCTGTGTGTATAGCATGGATTGTAGCCGTTAGCGTTGCCGCGAGGAAAACATAAAATGATGTTAAGACTGGATCTCATACTACACGGGTCCTAAAATTTAATGCCGGCTTTCGTGCTTTGGTCTTGGGAAATATATGAACGGGACGTTCTCATACGAAACACTTCCCATATTAAATTCGATAAGTTGATGCGCTTTGGCTGCGGCGGTTACACAGTCATAAAGACGACGCAGGGCTCGCAGAGCACGACCACGTAAATTCGTCAAGGGCCCTATAAGTTATTGGAGATATATAAAAACGACGGCCGGCTTCGGTCGCTGGGACGAAGGACAGAGCGGGAGAGCAATTGCTGAATACGTCATGGTCGGAGAAAGCTGGGCCCACGTGAGCTTACCCCTGCATCCCTTCTCCCCACAAAACCTGCCCCCCCTTCTGCCCAACCGTACCCCCGGCTGTGTGGGGAACGGGCGGCTCAGAATCTTCTCGCCCTTTGTTACCCGGCTCGGGTAGTGACCACCCTCCCTTCGGGAAGGGGGAGCGCTGTCCGAGCGGGGCTGAGAAAGACGAGTAGACGTCACTTCGCGGGGAGCTGTAGTTGAGAACGGACAAACCGGGTTGTCGGGCTTGATGTGTGAGGCGATCACGCCGGTTTTTATTTACTTAGAATAATTCAGTTGCTAGTGAGGCAGTGTATTCAATTTATACTTGAATTTAGAGACTGTGTCTGTTTAGACGTTGGCAAGGTCAACGGCAAACCATTGTTGCATTGAGGGCGCATGATTTCAAGCGTCTGCTATACGCTTATTTGGCTCGACCTTTTCGGTGGTTGCACATTTCGTTGGCTCGACAAATTTCCGCGACTGGAAATATTGTTACACCGTTTGTTGTGGTATTATCGGGGAAATCCCTCGAAGGGTAATTAAGAGTTGATGTGTCCTGTTGTTTCCGAAATCGTAAAAGTTGTTGTTACCTCGTGTGCTCTTGCAATCCTTACTTGCCTTCCCATAATACATGTATAAAGCTCTGGCCTCGTATCATTCCTTTCTCTCTCTCGTGAACTCGCACAAGAAACACGTGCCAGGGCCCTCAGCCAACGCTACCAAACGAAAAAAATAAGTCACGTTGTTCTCACTAAACTAATTTAATCTTAGTCCCGGTTCCCCGGGTGGTGGCAGCACTAAAACGCTACCTTTCTTAACTTTTAACGTAACGTCATGCCAAATGAGTCTATCAGAAAAGAAACAGAAATAACGAACTAAGAATTGTCGATATAAGAAGGAGCGGAAAGGAAACAAAACCGACTCACACATGTGGATGCCCAACAAATATATCCATCCCAACAGTACCCGCCATCAAAATATTCTTGTACTTGTGCACTGGTGAAACTCACATCACAGATACGGTCATTGAGCATCCTTGTGAGCGTCACAGACACACGCACCCACCAATTTGGTGTGTTCACTCACATGCCCATTGTGATAACATCGCACAAATTACACACAAAATATATACATTCAATGATTTTTATAAATTTAGGGAGACACCTGACGTTTTTTCACAGAAGAATGGTGTAAATAATATTGGATGAATAATAATAATCTAACATTAACTGAATATTTCTTTGATTTCGTAACCTCAGTCAACTCGATATTTAGGGATAAATTACTTATCATTTAGGGACAGAATAAGTTGACATTGAGTTTCAACAAATTCGCTATCACATAAATTTATAGTTACATCCTGTTGTTGATGTGGGCGTTGTGTTGCGTTGGAACTCACTGTTGAAAAATCCCGTTTATATTTACTTGGGTTATCCCTAACGCCATAGAGTTGCAGAATGACTTGCGAACTATACGATTTCTGAAAATATACATTTTTACGCCAAAAATATTCTTTAAAACTGATGATGGCATTCTAAAGATACTTATTGAAACCAATTCTCTGAAATAATATGTATTTCTGCGTGTATTTATTTGTCGACCAATGTCAAAGGTGGTAAACATAAGCGCATGTTTCGTCGGGAGTAACAAGTACTAACGTAAAATTTTGGAGCTTGTGAGCTGACCACGGGTAGTGTGAAAGCTTGATAGAACGCGTCGTGTATGATTGATGATGGTGACGTACACGCGCAGGTGTGTGGTGTAGGTGCCGTACACCACGGTATACATAAGACAGGTAGGAGCATTCAAGTAATTTCTAGAAAGAGCCATGGGTGTGGTGACGTCACGGGCCCAGAACGAATAGCAACCCAGATAAAGAGAGATGCACTATCTGGCAATCATATGAACTCTCCCGATGTGGGGAAGTTCAGTTAAATGATTTGAATTTGAGGTCACCAGTGCTTGTTAAAGCACATTGAATTTAGATGATTTGCAATCTCAGAAGAAGATGATTTGCGCTACGGAACGGAACGTTCCGGGCACTACGGTACGGAACGTTCTGGGCGCTACGGATTGGAACGTTCCGAGCACCACGGAACTTTAATAGGCTCCTGGGAAGAAATGTTCGTGTCGTGTTAATAGAGCTCAATTATTGTAGGGTTTTTTTTATTGTTTACTGGGTCAAACTGTTTCCGCGTGTTCCATCATCAGGATAATTCGAAGCTAGGTTTGTAAAAGTTGTTCCGGACGCTACGGAACAGAACGTTCTGGGCACTACGGAACGGAACGTTCCGGGCGGAACGGAACGTTCCGGATTTTAGGGCCAGTAATACAAGTTCCACGGAACGTTCCGTTCCGGGCGTTCCATCGTTCCGTACTTTACGGATTGCCGATTTGGGCAGAGGGATTGTGCAAAGTCGAACAACCTAACAGAAGAAAGAGAGGTCGACCATCAAACGATGTTGAGGAGCAACTTCAAGAGAAGCGGACTCGAGGGCCTACTGCCACTCTTCCTCTGAAAAATGTTGGAATTTTCACTGTTCCCTTTACCGATTTTACTGGCATCGAAATTAGTGAAAAGATTATCATAGGTTTTTCGAGTATATCCTTCTTTTTTCGTGTATTGGGAACAAATAAGTCGAGACAAGGATTTGATACAGGTTACTCGTGCCTAGGTGCGGGTATCCAGCCCACCCGCACCTTCCCGTGGTGATGCTGTTATTATACCCACTTGACAACTCTTGTTGGTCGTTACTTGTATTTGGATAGTGAATTGGTTATTGTAAGTGTTATCAAAACTCACTATCGCGGGTAGAACCAACGCGGGGGGCGCCTAGGGCACCACGGTGCTCTAGGTCAATATATTTATTCATATCAGTTTGTGCGCTCTGAATCTAAAATTAAGGTTGTAGGTTTATAACCTACGTGTTTCGTTGCCTATTGGTATTCGAGTTGTGTTCTGTTTGAGTGCGTAAATCTTGTTCTTGTGAGCAACATTATAAATACACGTCCCGGTCCTAGAGGCCTCCAGCCTCTAAGACCGGGGACCATGGGGAGGGGAAATAGGGGTTCGCGGTCGACAACTAGCCGAGGCTGCCCTGTGAACAACATAAAACTGACAAAGACCAACAACGATGGAACTTCCTTGCAACAAGCTGGTGTAAAAACCATCAGGACGCCAATCAGCAGAGCAAATCAGCGCCAAGTGAGCGGCAGCTCCGCGACTTCATCGGTGCCTTCTGGGACGGCGGTGGGGAGTGCGGCGGGTGGCGACGCATCACAGGAAGCAGTTGCAGAGCGAGTGGGAAGATTGGAGGAGAGGGTCAGCGAGCTGACACAATGTTTGAGCAATGTGAGCCACGATGGAGGTGCTACCGGAACACTAACATTTAGCAAGGAGCCCTCTACAGCCACAGTGGAAGAAAGGATCGAAAAGTTGGAACAAGCCATCGGCAGGTTGGTCGAGGTGGCGTCAGCTGCGTCTTCCCCGGAGAAGCCAAAGAATCTCGGACGTCCTGCAAAACCTCCGAAACAGAAGTATGTTCCACTTGATATGATGAATCTTCCGCACCCAACTACGTTTACTCGATTTTACACCATGAAATTTACACCCGAGACAAAGCGCGCAATCGACCCGTATACTGTAAAAGCAGTAATCTCAAATACTACCAATTTCCCCCCTAAATCTATCACAACGAGCGGAAGGGAAAGCTTCACAGTCGAGGCGAAAGATGGCGTACAAGGACAGCGCCTGCTATCCATCACTAGCATAAATGGCACGCCGTGTGAAGTTTTCCCCCATCCAAAACTAAATACATCAAAAGGGATCATCTACATTAATGAATATAATGTTGATAATTTTGAAGAATTTGCCTCAGGGCTCAAAGAGAATTATGACATAAAAGATGTCATAGATGCCACCTTTATCAAAACAAAACGCGAACAAACCAGCGCGCTCATTTTGGAGTTCAACTCTGAGAAGCCCCCGGAATACATTTACATACCAGGCGAACGATCTGACACCCGTGTTTATCCATACCTAGATAAACCAATGCACTGTTCAAATTGCCAGCAGTATGGACATACCAAAAAACGCTGCAGTAAACCAACCACATGCGCCAGGTGCGGAACAACCGGACACACCTTGGATCAGTGCATCGAGACGCAGGCCGTATGCCTTCACTGCCAGGGGCCGCACTTTGTTAGAAGCAAAACTTGCCCTAAACAAATTGAAGAAGAACAAATCTTAGCCATACAAAACAACCAAAAAGTAGGCAAACGCCGGGCTAGGCAGCTGTTCCATAACCCTCAGGACAACGCCGTTCAACCCGCCAGGACTTTTGTCTCACACTACCAGTGCACCATGGACCCAAATAAGAAGCGGAAACTTTCGCCTTGGACATTGGAAAAATGCTTAGAACGCGAGCTTGGACAAAAGCCGACAAAGATAACCACCCAAGGCCCAAACACATTTGTAATAGAAATAACTGACAAAAGCCCAAACAACAATATCTGCAACGTAACATCCCTCAATGGCATCCCAGTCACCATCTCAGAACACCCTCATTTCAACGCAGCTAAAGGGCTAGTGTTTCTGTACGAGTTTGACTTAGCATCCTTCGATACCTTCCGCGCAGGAATCATTGCGGACCACGGACTAAAAGATGCAGTTAAGGCTTCCTGGATCAAACCAAAAAATCCATTTGCACAACCGCTTCTGCTCACATTCCGACAAGATCTCCCCGACTTCCTGACCATACCTGGGGAGCAAGCAAAAACCAAAGTCTACCCCTACATCCCACGCCCAATGCTCTGCAAAATGTGCCTCACATATGGCCATACTAAAAAACGGTGTACAAGCGAAGTTGCAACCTGCGCCAGATGCAACACTACCAACCACAGTTCTGAGGACTGCACAAGCGTCCAAATCGAATGCCACCATTGCAATCAGGACCATTACAGCGGTTCATACAAGTGCCCTGAATTCAAATACCAACAAGAAATCATCACCACTCAACATAAAGACAAACTCAGCAGAGCCCAGGCCAAGCAAAAAGTAGATTCTTCATTCCCTAGGCTCCAATATACGTTCGCTGACGCTGTACGCCGCGAGACCTCGCAGCCTTCACCTGATCCCGCGCCCATAGCGGACCTCTTGGAAAAAGTGGATGATCAAGCCATCGTACCTACAGCACCGAATAACAACGTGCGGAGAAAACGGAAAAACTCAGATGAACTAGAACAACCCACTGAAAAGAAACAACTCTCCGAGGCAGTGTGCGAGGACCCAGCTGGTGGCGGGGGGCTTCCTGCACACGTACAAGTGGTCTCAGACTACGACTCGGCCATGAGTGATAGTGAAATCACCAGTGAAAACAACCCGGCTGTCAGAAGTGAAACAAAGAAGATCTACGAACAGTACCAACAATAGAACCAATCTCCGCATCCTTAAACGGACATGACTCACATTTTACAGTGGAACTGTCAAGGCATACGGGCAAAGAAGGATGAACTGCTAGATCTTATACAACGCTATAACCCTACCGTCATAGCGCTCCAGGAGACTAAACTCTGGCATAATTCTACGTTCTCCATTCCGCATTACACTTTGATTGCAAAACACGGCCACTACAATTTCACCCCTCATGGAGGAGTAGGATTATTAGTCCACGAGTCCATACCTTTTCAGCAAGTTGTATTAACATCAGACCTCCAAGTGATCGCTGCCACCGTGCAACTATCCAGACCAGTCACAGTGGTCTCTCTTTACTCATCGAGAAGCCATAACCTGACAATCACCGCTCTGCGCGATTTGCTCACACAGCTGCCCTCGCCAATGCCTACAGCGGTGCGTGGGGATGCAGAAGGAGCGATGCTCGAGGGCAAATAGTAGAAGAATTCATAAACGAGCACAACCTTTCGCTTCTGAATACCGGATCTCCAACTCGAATATCCTACGGTTCTGAGTCCGCAATAGACTTAACGTTTGCCTCCCCTCGTTTGAGTGCTGATTTGGTGTGGGCTACTTGCGACTCTCCAGAGGACAGTGACCATTGCCCCATCATCACGAGGATAATGGGCCAACAACTGTATGAACCGAACCGAACAATATGGAATACAAAGAAGGCAGACTGGTCGTCTTATGAGAACCACCCTCAATGGGATGAAATACTAATTCCCGAGCAGGCAACGTGCGAGGAAGCTCTCGACCTATTCTCAAACAAAATTATGGCTATTGCTTCCGATTGTATCCCCACCATAGTACTCTCCTCCGCCCGCTTCCCAAAGCCGTACTGGAGCGCAAGACTCACCCAAACACGCCTTATTCGAGAGCAATTTTACCAAAAATATCGCCAACTGAAAACACCGCAGAACGCTTTGCGCTGGAAGAGAGCCAGAGCGATACACCGGAATCTTCTAAGAGATGAAAAGCGAAAGGCGTGGATTACTTTCGCCAACAAATTTTCCCAGCACACACCCTTCTCTACGGTCTATGAAAATATACGAAAAATAAGAGGACGCTCGCAGCGAAATATAGCAATCCTCCGCGAAAATAATTTGATTTATTCAACGATCCCTGACATTGCAAATGAGCTTGCAGAAACCTTTAGCAATACTAGCAGTGCCGAAAACTACAGCACCGACTTCAGGCGTGAAAAACAAAAAGCTGAACTTACCAAACTCGACTTCTCATCAATGAACGACGAGGACTACAATCAACCTTTCTCACTAGCCGAACTCAAAACTGCCCTGCGTGCCACTAAAGATACCTCACCCGGTAAAGATAAAATACTCTACAAAATGCTGAAGCACCTTCCTGAAAAAAGCAAACTCGATTTACTATCCGTATACAACAAGTTCTGGCTGCATGGATACTTTCCTCAGATCTGGCGGGAGGCAATTATTATACCGTTCCCAAAACCTGGTAAAACTCCGCACTCACCCCAGAACTATAGACCAATCGCACTGACCAGCTGCCTTTGCAAAACCCTCGAACGCCTAATTAACAACAGGCTCTACGATTACTGCGACATGCACGGCCTGCTCAACAACATCCAGTGTGGCGGTCGTCGAAACCGGTCTACAACCGACCACCTCATCCGCCTTGAAACCACAATTAGAAGAGCCTTCGCTCACGATGAACACTTTGTAAGCGTTTTCTTCGATTTACAAAAAGCCCATGACACCACCTGGAGACATGGAATCATCAGGGATCTCCATAACATGGGCCTACGAGGTAGGTTCCCCGTATATATACAACAATTTTTACGCAATCGTACTTTCAGAGTGGCGCTTAACAATCCCCTGTCAGAGCCTTTCCCTCAAGAAGAAGGAGTTCCTCAAGGTTCTGTTCTCTCGGTCACCTTATTTATAATAAAAATGAACAATATCCTCAACCACATCCCTAATGACTCCAGATACCATGTATCCCTTTTTGTGGATGATCTTCAGGTGGGATATAGGCATCGGGACCTCAACGTCATCCAACTCAAGCTACAGCACTGCATCGATCGTATCGTCATGTGGGCCCAACTAAATGGATTTACCTTTTCAAAAGAAAAATCTAAAGCCGTGCATTTCACCTCCCTCCCTGGCATTCACTCATCCCCAACCCTAAAAATACACACCGAACACTTAACCTTCACTAACGAAATCAAATTTTTGGGCCTTACCTGGGACCGCAAACTCTCATGGAAAACACATGTAAATAATATCAAATCCAACTGCAAAAGAGGCATAAACTTGATGAAATCCATATCGTCCCACGACTGGGGAGCTGACCAACACATCCTACTCCATATGTACAGGCTCTTCATCAGATCCAAACTCGATTACGGCAGCATCGTTTATGGATCTGCTCCTACATCTACTCTGAAAATTTTAGACTCCATAGCTAACGATTGCCTACGATTAGCAACTGGAGCGTTTCGGTCGACTCCCGTTGCCAGCCTGCAGGTCTTGGCGAACGAAATGCCCCTCGGCCTACGAAGGCAACATCTCTCCTTGAGATATTATTATAAGACTAAGAGCCATATTTCCAGCCCTGCATTTAATTATGCTATACCACCTACCGACAGAAGACTCTTCGCCAATAAAAATATGACGCCCACCTTTGCAGTACGCACTTACAACCTCATCAACTACTTGGGTATGGAGTGCCGCTTGGTAAAACCCTCCTTTTCCTATCGGCTCTTGAACTTGACCACACCAACCTGGAAGACCTGTACAGCGGATATAAATACAGACCTGGCCACGATGAAAAAGAACGAGACCCACCCAAACCTGTAGATTCAGGAATATAGGCGGTTGAAGCACGAGGTGTTCGGTGGTTTCACGCCAATTTACACAGATGGCTCCAAGAACAGTGATGGAGTGGGCGCAGCTGCGTTGTGTAGCGGCACCCATAAACAAATTTCGCTCCCGCATATGGCATCGATATTTACTGCGGAACTCTGTGCAATAGACCTGGCATTTCAAATAATAGGCGAACACGCGGACTTCCGCTTCGTTATATTCTCAGACTCTTTGAGCGCACTGACTATCCTACAAAACAAACTCTCTCCCCATCCAGTAGCACGAATGCTCCAACACCAGTTAAACGACTTATCAAACAATAAAACCATACGCTTCTGTTGGATACCGAGCCACGTGGGCATAAGTGGCAATGAAGCAGTCGACGGGCTCGCAAAAGACTCAGCCGCACGCCCTGCCAGCCAAGTGGCAGTGTTTTATAAAGACTGGTTTCCCGTGCTGGAGAGCAAGATATATGGTAAATGGAAGACGGACTGGCTCCTTACGACGAGCTTCCTACGTGGAATTAAGCCTGAACCAGGTCCGTGGAAAGAGAAAAAGCAAACGAGAAAAACGGAAGTCGTGTTAAATCGCCTCAGAGCAGGACACACCCATCTCACACACAGCTACCTCATGAATAACGAAGTGCAGGAGCCTCCTCCGGGCTGCCCTCTTTGCCTGCGTGCTCGCCTAACAGTGCACCACATCATCATGGACTGCCCAGCACTGCAAGCTGCAAGACGCCAACACATCGCTGTATTTGCGGATAACTCCCTGCCGCCCTCCGTGGGAGACGTTCTGGGTGATAACGCACCGATCGGCCAGCTCGTGGCCTTTCTTCGCGCAATAAGTGCGTTCGACCTTATATAACTACAAGTGAGGTTGAGAGACTATCGAGATAACAGTACGAATCATGTGTAGTGCCTGTCAACTTATCGTTACTTCTAGAACCCTGCTAACACAGTGGTAGTTAAAACGAAAGTAATCCATGTAACCTTTGGGGCGATATAGTCCAGGTTACTAAAGCACTAGTAAGCCTTTGCTGTTACCACTACTGCCGATACTCAATCAATTTCCCAAACATAGACCAGCACACGTCACTCCCGCTGCGTTGTAACGTTGCTAGTTCGTCTTAAGCCAACCGTGTGCTCCGTTATCGATGACCATCTCCCCTACTTTCCCAATGCATGTTGGGGGGTCCACAGTTGCATTTTGCTGGTGACCCTGGTGGAAAATTTTCCATAAAATTCTTCTTCTTCTGAAAAATGTTCGCCTTGATAACTTGAATCACTGGCCAGATGTTCAGTCTGTCAGGCAGCGATGTTAGATGCCAGGCTGCAAGTCCAAGTCTTTGATTAGATGCAGCAAATGCTCCGTCCATCTTTGTTTGAATCAGCAACACAACTGCTTCAAAAAATTTCATACCTCATGAAATCACTTAGAATGTCTGCTGACACGCTTTGAATGATTAGATGCGATAAATATGCTCTCAAACTTTATTAGTTGAGTAAATGGAAGATCTTTATATTTTTATTTTATTGCTTTTCCAAAATGCGTTGTTTCATGTACATTTGCAGCTCGCTCTGTCCTATTTCACACATGGTACAAAAGTAATCTTATATTCGATTTGTTCCATGTATGGCACATTCATTATTTACAGAAGAACTCCATTGGTGCGGTTTGTGCCACACACGGCACATACCATTATTTCAATGAATAATGATGTGATCATCAAAAAACTTGTTTCTGAAGTACATTTGAACTTTATTAAACTGTTTTTTCATTGAAAAAAATTTTTTCCTTTTGTACAGAAAAATCATGCATTTAAGGGTTAATAGTCATCAAAATACAAGTATTTTTCTTTTTTCATAAACTTATCTTGCAAGTAATAGTATTACTTTAATTAATTTTATATTCATTTAATTTTATTTGTATGAATTAATTTTGTAAATTGCTTTTTACTCAGTTATTGCTGGCTGAACTAACTATCCTATTGATTTGAATTGTTGCGGTACTAGATATAAGGGTCTTGTTATTATTTATAGTTCATTCTTCTCACACAATTGAAATGATGTCATGTAAATATACAAGTTTGACTAGTTTTGTGAATATAGTTTTATAGAAATATTTTTGGTAAATGTGAAGAGTTTGCCAGTAATCAATTTTTAAGTTTTCGGTGCGTTAACGTAATTAATTAGATCAAAATAAACAAGTTTTCTTCTATGCACTTTCCGTCGGAAATGAGTACTTTACAAGTTATAGTGGTAAATGACCTACTGCAACTCCAATCTTTGAAGCAGAAAGTAATTCATCGAGCGCATCGGATGGCAACACTACAATGGACTCTCCGTTCTGATGCGCTCGAATGATCGAGCGCATTCTCGCCATCTAAGACAAAAGTTAACATACCGCTATAACTCATTATTTTTGAAGGATAATTTCTATTGTGTTATTAATTAAAAGATCTTGGAAGTGGGTTCAGGCTCTACAGGGTCGGCAAATAATAATTTACGAAGTTCCCAAACTAAGCTAGGCTATAACTCGTTTAATACTAATTTGCGACGAAAAATGCGTAGAAGAAAGGTTCTTTATTTCAATCTAATTAGCTATGTTTAGGCACTAAAAAATGGAAAATTGATTATTGTACTTCCTTTAACCTTTACCGTCATTTAAGTGTGGGACATCTTTGTTTTATGTTCTTCATCTGTTAATTGATGACCCATTTGAAAGATAACTTCATCATAACTTTGTAATTTTATGGAAATGTTTTAAAATATCTTTCATCTGATATGTTACTCCATATAATCAAATAGTAGATGATAACATTCATGCTGAGTGTAAATTGACACTATTATCATCTATTGAAAAAATCATCTTGGCTTTAAAAATTTGGCAAATATCTTTGTTAACTGTCAAAATAAGATGCCTTGCGCATTTATAGACCCACAATGTTGATGGTAGGATGCCCCAGAAGTCGCTGAACTTATTCGGGCCCACAGGTAGCTGTATTCAAACTTGTCCATTGTACTAGACTTAAGAAACATTCTACCTCTGTATCTCCTGTGGTAAATAAATTGTTTGAAAATAAATTGTTTAAATTGTTTAAATTGATTTATGCTAATTTTTAGGTACATCTTGAAAATTTTACAATTATGTTTCAAAGAGAACATCATTTTTGGAATAAGTATCCAAAATTAATCAAATAGTAAGTCAGTTGAATAATTTATTGAAGTTGCTACTGAGCTGTTCTCACAGAGTTTTAATTTAGAAAAACCAAATAAATTGTAGTTTTAATAACCTTATCAAGTTAACTCAAACTTTTTACTCTATTCAGCCATAATGATGCAGTCTCATCTCCTTGCCTAATAGCAAAAATACTTATAAATGTGTTTGGTAAAAGCATCTAGTATGTTCAGCTGAATAAAAGTATTTGTGCTGTACTCAGAACATAAATTCTCTTAACTTGATACTAAGTTATTTTCAATTCAATAATAGCTATTTTGCATTATTCTGAACTGTAAAAAACCAATGGCATTCAGCAGTTGCTAGTTTAACCCTATATTAATGAATACTTTTTCACATAGATGTTTCTTTTTCTACTGATTCTTTCTTACACCTTATTTTTGTACTCGTATTACTGTTATTACAACCATCATCACTAAGCTGGTTCTGATATGTGGTAGTCACTAATATCAGGCTAGTAAAAAACTCCTACTTAATGGTGAACTTTAAATAACACAAAAGGAAAGAAATTCAAGCAGAACTAGAATGTATTGAGGCTATTTTTTGACAGAGGACCAAAAAGTCCTGTGGGGTGCTGAAGGGTTAATAAAACCAGCTGTGCTACCTGTGCAATTAGTGTGCAAGCTTTCATTCCCATGTTCTGTTCAAAACTTAAGAGAAAAATTTTTGTTCCTTGTTTCATTGAGATAAAAAGAAACCATAAAGGACATATCATAATTTTTCAACTTGTCATGGTGTTTTTGAAAGGAGAGCTTAGTTAGTATGTATTGTAGACTGTATTCTATCACAACAGGTAATTATTGTCCAAAGCAGCCTGATAAAAATTCATTTTAGGAGACTTCTATGTCAATTGTACGTTTAATATTAAATTTGCTGAAGCAAAATGACTCGCAGAATTTGAAAAAGACAAACAGAAAAAAGAAAGGCATAAGCAAAACCTCCATAAAAAACATTTGTATCCCTTCCTTTTTGAGAAAGTACTATAAAATATTCAAGTTGCCTGTAAAAGATTGTAAAATGAAGAAACACTTATAGTGAGCCTCATTCTTTTCATCAGATATGTTCCATTTATCTTCTTGATATACATTGCGTCTTAGTGTATCATTATTCAGGAAAACTAATTTGAGTCAGCTTGCAACAGATGTGTGTTTAAGCAAAGAATAAGAATTTTTTATTCAGTGATATCAACATTATCATAGTGTTGATGAAAGTGGCAGTAGCATCTTTCATTGTATAAATTTGTTTTTTATGTGAGTAAAAATTGTAATTAAATCAGCTTGGTATCTGAAGCTATGCTCCTTTCCATTTCAGGCACCATCAGTGTTCAAGTTATGAGTATATATCACAGTCCAGTGAAGAGGTCCGATGCCACCGGTTTAGAGTTTCACAAGGATTCTTAACAAGTTTCAAGTGGATATCTGGAAGTTTATTTGTTGGGTAAGTTATTCATCTATATTAAGGAAAATTTCATTATTATGTATGTGGAAAACTATTGCACTCCAATTGAAAAGCTTGTTAATTTAATGTCAGAAGTGATACAAATCATTTATGATTAAGACAATGGCCTTGATATTGAGGTGTGTTACATTTGGGCTGTCATCATCACTTATTTCAGTTAAACATATTTCTTGAAGACCAGGTGTAAAGAATAATTAAAAAATATTAATAGATATATTACCAGAAGCTCAGTTTTTATATTAATAATTTGAAGCACTCCAAACCAATCCTTTGTGCTTCACCATTTTGAGAGTTCATTGATTTTGTTAACATCAACTTCTGAGAAGGAGTCCACTTTTGATGCATGTGCATTGAAGGACGTTGATTATAGAATTAGAGAAAGCAAATGTTATCTTTTAATTTCTCCAAATTTGTATACCATAAAATAATATAAATTAAAGTGAGCTTATCTACTTCTTTCTTCTACAGTAGTGCAAGTGAGTAGGTCTTTGTCAGCATCAGCCTAAAAGTGTCCCGAAATACTACTCTCATAAAATGTTTTTGGGAATTATTGAGAAATACTCTCGTAAAATATTTTTCTTGGTAAACAGACTCGTAAAATGTTTTTGGGAAAATACTAAATCAATTCAGGATAGGCAATATATGCTGCAAAGATGCCGTACTTTATCTTGTTAGAAATGTTACATTGTCGGCGGCAAGGATTGGAATTTAACGGCTAGGTCGGTGACGCAGGCGGCTGCGCACCAAGCGGGGCTGCTTCGAGGGGAAAGGGGGAAGAAGTAGCAGAGAACCGACTGGGCTACACCAATGAACGCTTGCCAAGCGATCACGCGAGAAGGTGTGTCTGAGCACACACCAATGGGAGTCCCAGACGTCAGAACGAGCAAGGATTCCGCCAATCAGGATGCAGATGCTGCCTCTGTAGAATGGAAGCTTCGAGAACAATCTCGAAACAAGGAAGCCAAACACATATAAGGAGGGTAGATGAAGCCTCGGGAGGATTTTTTTCAACGCACGTGAGAGCACTGCGCACGACGTCTGAGGGTGCATTAAACACCAGGTCGGCCTCGCAGGCTTGCCTTCTACCAAACTGCAATTTGAAAGTTAATAATTCGAAGTACAAGAAACAACATTAGGCGTCGGCAACCGTTGAAGCACCGTCTCACAAAAGAAACCTGATCGAAGTAAACCAGCCTCGCATCGGTGATCGTCATGTGTAATTCGCGTCGGAGATTCAACCGAGAGCATTCAATATCTTCACATCGAGGTCGAACTTACAGGCAACTTCCGCGGCAAGATTTGGAGCCCCGCAGTCGCCAACATTGCAAATGACAAACAGTTAAGTTCATCCACCAACAATGCGAAGAGTAACGCGCAAATCTACAGTGAAGTGGCTTACCAACGAAACTCTTAAGACACTCCAGGCACCAGGGCGGCTGCGAACGCGAGTTGGGATGCCGGCAGCGCGACGGAGAGGCAGCAGGGGGAGGCACCGCTGCAGCGCGGGAGCAAGAGATCAGCCTAGAACCGCAGCTATCCTCAGCAACAACGAAGAAGATCAGCAGTGAGTGATAGCGCATCGGCAGTGAATATCTATCAGTGATCGAAAGAGCGAGTGTTTTATAGTTGTGAGAGCCCTTTTAGGTGGTGATAGAGGCTCAATTTCAGATGTAGAGCAGCACCCAGAAAAGTGCTTTCCAAAGTATCGCGCAAAATCATCTAATCTATAGGCAATCGGTGTCCTGTGTTTGTTTAGTCGAAGATCGAATTCACGTTGTGAATGGTGCGGCGCTTCATATGATTCGACACCGTGTCACAATTCCAGGTTAAATCGTGATGTGTTATTCTCGCAAATGTTATGATTTGTGTTGCGGTGGAACCTGCAGTTTTTTTGTGGATGCGTAAATTGTTGTCAGCGATGGAGTATTGGTCAATTGAATTCTCGGTAAGCATCACATTTATATCATGTCGTGTTTAGAGGTTTATGGCGGTAGAAATATGCGTACTTTTCATCAACGCAGTTGTGCCCTTCAAATCATTTCGTTCCAATGCCTTGTGTGTTTATCCACGTGTTTCCCAAATAAATTCATGTAAATCTTACTAACTCTTTTATTCTCCATGTCTGGTATGCAGGTGTACGCAAGCATGATGGATAATACTTTAACATGTGGGGGTTGAGAGTCCCTCAGCGTCTGGGAAGGGGGTCCTAAACCCACCCAACATCCCGTATCGCAACAGGAGAAATATTAATGTCCTATGCAAGCGTACTGTCTGTATATCAGCTTGGAAATTTCTTAACATTATTTTCAGTTGTCTAAAAATATCTGTTTCTTTTAATTGTGTCAAACAGTCGCTCGATAATTAAGCAGAATTTTCTGCAGGTACAATTCACCCCGTGTCATTTCGTGGGCATTCCAATTTTTGGAGTACAATTCTAACGTAGAGCGGGGCCGTCGCCTGAACCGGGCGTGCTGTACCGGTGCCTACCGCCGATCGCGCTGTTGGAGGACGGAGCAATAAAATTTGAAATTCTTGCAGCTGCAGTTGGACCATTTTCTGAGCGCCTAATTTGAAGTGTACTTGACTGTGTGTAATCCAGGGCCATTAATTTTCGAAATGCCCTGAGAAATTGATGTTTTCCGGAATCTTTGCTCATTTTTCTCGTGCCGCTGAGTTGATTCAGTTAATGTTGTTTGAATGAATATTACATCAAAGTTCAATTAATGGCGTTGTTTTTTTGGCACATTTTATTTCTTGGTGCATCCGGGAGCCAGCATAATTTAGTCACGTTCTGAAGTGCCACCATCATTACTAAAAAACAAAAAAAATTGTCCTTCTTCATAGGAAATTTATATTTCAGTGCCCTTGTGATTAGGAGTTTGTCGGTATGCTCTGAACAACAGCGTCTGCGCCTCTTGCGAGGAAAATACTTACTCTATTTTCTTGACAATGTGTCCGATAAAATTTTTCTTGAGTGCTGAATTTATGGTTGAATTTTCTATGATCTGTACAATTATTAGGTTTAACTGAATTTAGGTGTGAAGCATTGGTTGTGGAAATAACGCCTTAACTTCAGCAAACACCGCCTTATCTCAAGTGAATCTTTGAGACAAGTTTACATTTTTCCGGGCTTTGAGATATTTAGTAATTAATCTAGTTGGAACTTTTATTTTTAAATGATACCTCACTTATAAATAATTTGCAGAAATTTTTGGCCTCGTGTGCGTCAAGCTTCTCCAATCAGCTTTAGCAACATAATGCATATTTTCATTCGTTGATATTTGAGTGCTTCCATTGTTTAAATTGACATCTGCTGAGAAGCAGTAATGGGATTGTTTGAGAATCAATTTCCGTGCTATCAATGGGGCGGTGAATTTTTGTCGCAAGTTGTTGAAGGAATTGAATGATGGCACTTGAAAAAAAAAATTAAATGTAGTGTTTTAAAGTAAGTGATAATTTTCAACGATGCTGCACATTTAGTTCGTGGTCTAATTTTAGTTGCTTAGATATAAATGACACCTCTGCTCGTGTGTTAAGTAAAGTAAATTCGTCCTCCTTTTCTATTCACAAGATCATTGTGCTAAGCTCCAGTGCATCAGACTGAGAATTTAAATAATTTTTCAGTAATAATCCACTAAAATCTAGTACTCTGAGTAAACTGTCTCATGTATGTGGTGACCAATGTGCTGAATCACACTGAAACTTTTAGGATTTTCATGATAATTAAAATTTTTTTTAAGTGAATTCGACTGTGCAAGGCTTGGTATGCATTTAAGATTATTCCATCCCAGCTACCTTCAGTTGGGGGGGAACTGTATTACATTAAGTATCTGTAGATTTTAAGGAAACACGTGGATATAAAATGCCATTTTCTTTTTGTAGTCTAAGCGGTTACATGTCGCCAATAAAATAATTTTTTTGTCAGTTTGAGCGCGCATTGAATTTTGAGCTTGCATTTTTTTTATCGTTGATTGCCCAAATTAGGAAGTTTCAAGTTAATACTCACCACGATAAAATGAAACTTTTAGTAAAATTTTTTTTCACTGGAGTATACCACCCAATTGGAGTTTATTCCTAAGGAGTTGATGAAAATTAAAGAGGAGTTTTGCTGTATCAAAGAGGAGTTTTGCTGTATCAAAGTGAGAATTTCATGAAGTCAACTACAATACTAGATGTATAAATTTCGTTCTGAAATTGCAAGCGTTCTCTATTTAATACTTCTTTTATTAACTCTTAAATAATGCTGTCCATTCTCGTCGGTAATTCAAACTGAATTATTGTGTAATACTGAGAGTGTGGTCTTGCTTGGGCAGAGTTAACGAGTTAGCTTCATTCACTGAAATATGTGCGTTTCACATTTTCGGAAATGTACAATATTCGAGATGGAGATTTGATTTCTGTTGAGTGAATTTAATACAGCGTGAGAATAGGATGAAAGGCATTGCGGTGAATACATGGAATTTATCTTTAACAATAAGGATCAGCGTGACAGTCTGCGGTGCAGCGAAGCTATGTAATTTTATTGCTGTTCTGAGCCGAGGCTATAAAAATTTTCTTGTGCGTCGAGTTAAGTGTGGTATTACGCGAGGTCATAATGTAGGATATGAAAGCAGGAAGTGTCTGAGAGAGTATGATCAGTAACATTGATTTATAAATGTGTCGTATCAAAAATGACGAGTTATTTTGAGTCAAGCTGGTGAAGATGTTTCAGCGCCGTTGTGCGGGAATTTCTTGATCACTCTTTCCCCCATAATGTTGTTGACGCTGACGCTGGGCATTCTCAAACATCATTGGTATACGTCATTAATTCATTTTCAGTTCATTGTTCTGTAGGCAGGATAATTATTAGGGTGATAATTCCCTTAATGCGTTGTTTAACGATGTTAGTGAAAACTTTGGAAAAAGAATGAGGATACAAATATCGTGTGTACGAACGATGTCGTCGAGCAACGTGGAATCATTTAAATGTGCTGCTCTGAATCTGGGGCTGAGAATCGGATAAAATTTTGTGTCATGTCTATCTTCTTGCATTATTGTGTCAGTGTTATCACAATGTCAAATCGTCTGAAGAGCCTTTCGGCGTAGTAAGGTGTAAAGTTTGACGGGTTGTAACACTACGTTTGTCTATTTCTGCATTTCTGTGTGTGTCGGTGTTGTCAAAATGTCGGATCGTTAGAAAAGCTTTCGCGGCAGAGTATGACGTAAAGTTCGATGTGTTAACAATACCCAATTTATATGTGTTTTTTAAATGTTTAGGTGACTTTACTAATTGGTGACACCGTCGAACGAATTTCGGCTTTTGTCTAGAGTTGGTTGAGGATACCGGAAAGTAACTATTTTATGTATGTAGGTAGGAATTCTTCGTGTAGCTCACGTCCGCCTCACTCAAGGCAGATTTTGAAGGAAACCGAGGAACAATTCTTACATAGATCAACCAAGTAATGCGCTGTCTCTCGAGTACAAATGGACCAGGTTAGACAATCAAACGCGTATCTTTACGGAAGGAGATCCTTAGCAATTTAACGCGAACCTCAGGGGTTAATGTTATGCTAGTCGACGAGCAGACTGAGAACCAAAACCTGAAGGTATTCGCAAATAAATGTGCTTCATTTTCTACAATTATGATGAAAGAGCTGATGAGCTCCGACGTGGGAGCCCAACGCGTATTGACGCAGTAATCTACAGAATTTGTCCACTAATTGAGGCAACGAGGATCTACGGAATTCCACGAGTTCACGTGACACCAAGGATGGATTTTTTTTAATGGAAAAGCTTCAGTATACTTCGGTTCTCAGCAGGGGGCCCTCCCCAGGATCAGTAGCAAGCCGAAGAGCAGCAAGTCACAAGAACAACAACAACAAGCTGTAGCTAGGCGCACAGGAGGAGCAACAGCAAGTTTTGTTGCAAGAAAAACGTCTACTTTTGAACCACAGGATGAAATGATAATCATGAGGAAGAAAACTTGAGGTTGGAAAATCACCTCTATTTTGAAATTTTGTTTTTAGGTGGATTGCAACCGAGAAAGCCGAAAGGATGTATCTGCTTGTACCAAATTCGCCTATTTTTCGTACTCTAATTTATATGTTTATCTATGTCGATGAATTTGCCGAGAGCAAGTCGAGAAGAATAATATGTCGTGTGTGTTTCATTTATGCGTTCAAGTTGTGGGACATGTGCGGTATCTTTGTTGTGTTCTTTGCTATTTGCGTACTACAATAATGTGTATAAGAAATGCGTTCAATTATTTAGTGTGTGTCAGGTATTAATGAACTTTTTATAAATGCGTCAACATTGGCGTGTTGCAAGAAGGTAAATCATGAGGTGATATGTAAGGATATTTTGATGTCGGGAAAAGCGAAGGAATTGGAAAAGGGGGGTGAATATTTTCTAATTTTTCTTAACGTAAGGGGTAAGTCATGGTGATAATTGAAATTAACGGGTGAAAATTTTAACCAACTTTGCAAGTTGGCCCAAATTTTTCTGGGGCGAAGAGGGTATTGTCCCGAAATACTACTCTCATAAAATGTTTTTGGGAATTATTGAGAAATACTCTCGTAAAATATTTTTTTTGGTAAACAGACTCGTAAAATGTTTTTGGGAAAATACTAAATCAATTCAGGATAGGCAATATATGCTGCAAAGATGCCGTACTTTATCTTGTGAGAAATGTTACATTGTCGGCGGCAAGGATTGGAATTTAACGGCTAGGTCAGTGACGCAGGCGGCTGCGCACCAAGCAGGGCTGCTTCGAGGGGAAAGGGGGAAGAAGTAGCAGAGAACCGACTGGGCTACACCAATGAACGCTTGCCAAGCGATCACGCGAGAAGGTGTGTCTGAGCACACACCAATGGGAGTCCCAGACGTCAGAACGAGCAAGGATTCCGCCAATCAGGATGCAGATGCTGCCTCTGTAGAATGGAAGCTTCGAGAACAATCTCGAAACAAAGAAGCCAAACACATATAAGGAGGGTAGATGAAGCCTCGGGAGGATTTTTTTGAACGCACGTGAGAGCACTGCGCACGACGTCTGAGGGTGCATTAAACAGCAGGTCGGCCTCGCCGGCTTGCCTTCTACCAACTGCAATTTGAAAGTTAATAATTCGAAGTACAAGAAACAACATGAGGCGTCGGCAACCGTTGAAGCACCGTCTCACAAAAGAAACCTGATCGAAGTAAACCAGCCTCGCATCGGTGATCGTCATGTGTAATTTGCGTCGGAGATTCAACCGAGAGCATTCAATATCTTCACATCGAGGTCGAACTTACAGGCAACTTCCGCGGCAAGATTTGGAGCCCCGCAGTCGCCAACATTGCAAATGACAAACAGTTAAGTTCATCCACCAACAATGCGAAGAATAACGCGCAAATCTACAGTGAAGTGGCTTACCAACGAAACTCTTAAGACACTCCAGGCACCAGGGCGGCTGCGAACGCGAGTTGGGATGCCGGCAGCACGACGGAGAGGCAGCAGGGGGAGGCACCGCTGCAGCGCGGGAGCAAGAGATCAGCCTAGAACCGCAGCTATCCTCAGCAACAACGAAGAAGATCAGCAGTGAGCGATAGCGCATCGGCAGTGAATATCTATCAGTGATCGAAAGAGCGAGTGTTTTATAGTTGTGAGAGCTCTTAGGTGGTGATAGAGGCTCAATTTAAGATGTAGAGCAGCACCCAGAAAAGTGCTTTCCAAAGTATCGCGCAAAATCATCTAATCTATAGGCAATCGGTGTCCTGTGTTTGTTTAGTCGAGGATCGAATTCACGTTGTGAATGGTGCGGCGCTTCATATGATTCGACACCGTGTCACAATTCCAGGTTAAATCGTGATGTGTTATTCTCGCAAATGTTATGATTTGTGTTGCGGTGGAACCTGCAGTTTTTTTGTGGATGCGTAAATTGTTGTCAGCGATGGAGTATTGGTCAATTGAATTCTCGGTAAGCATCACATTTATATCATGTCGTGTTTAGAGGTTTATGGCGGTAGAAATATGCGTACTTTTCATCAACGCAGTTGTGCCCTTCAAATCATTTCGTTCCAATGCCTTGTGTGTTTATCCACGTGTTTCCCAAATAAATTCATGTAAATATTACTAACTCTTTTATTCTCCATGTCTGGTATGCAGGTGTACGCAAGCATGATGGATAATACTTTAACATGTGGGGGTTGAGAGTCCCTCAGCGTCTGGGAAGGGGGTCCTAAACCCACCCTACATCTCGTATCGCAACAGGAGTATTGGTTTATAATTGACCTGAGTATTCCTCTTCCTCCTAAATCTCAGTCAATCTAAGTTCAATTATTTCAATTTCCAGAGGAATCTACAGCATGTCCATCTAGTGAACTGAAAGAAACTCATGCAGCAAAGGGTTGAACACTCACCACTACAAAGGAACCGAGAATATCTGGGCAGCTTCAGACTCAGCACTGCAGAGTAAAAGCCCAACATGCTGTACAGCCAAGAGGTTTGTTGCATGGATAGGGCACAGAGTTGATGTGTTCTAGTGTTCATTTATTTTTGCTTGTGTTCATTTTTTGCCATTAGAGATTCAAACTTGATTATGATTTTACCTCATATATGCATGTATTTAACCTTGGTGTGTTATGCACTGTTTTTAAAATGACTATGATGGAGGGAAGTGTCATACAGAAAATCATATAAATTTAGCAAGTTTTCAGGATTGATACTATTCCTTTTAAATGATTGGATGGATGTGAATTGTGAGTGTAATGATCAGTATTGAAATAAATAGATGCTTCTCATTTTTAATTCTACCTTAGCCCTTCTAGATTTTATATTACAAAATATACGAGTAGAGATTTTGTGTGAGTTTCTTGAGGTAAACCGTATTTTTTGTTTCTATTAAATGTGTTTTTTTCAGTCCAAAGACCTGTACTGTGTGATTGACATTTGCTGGCAATGGGATTGATCTAAATCTTGCAATTCATTCATTAATTTCTTGTTTCATTGAGCTGCTCCCTTCCACTGTTAAGAAAACTGTTTAAATCCGATTGGTCATTCAACTTGTGTTATAGCTTTGGATGAATACCTATGGCTGTAACAGATATTTGAATGATTTACAACATACTATCTCTGAGGTAGAAACAGAAAACCTTCATGCTTTTTCACATCTCTGTTTCCATGTCACTATATCTCAGTCTCTATAAGGTCAAGCTGCTAATATATGTTTTTTTTTATCACACTGCGTTTTCCCCTTGACGTCTCAATTGGTCAAGAATTAGGTTCAATTTGCGCATTCAAATGATCATTATGAGCCCTTTCCTAAACACGCATGCTCGTCCAACCTGTTCAAATCGAACCTCTTGTTGGTTCAATTACTTATCATTCTGAGTTTTAGGACATTTTTATTCAGGTACTTTTTCAATGAAGTAGTCATGCTTTTTAGATACTTTAGTTTTTTGGGCAAGATGCCTCGTTTTTGTAAACGAAATTAGAAGAACATTAGAAATTAGAAGAACACCGTCGCATTCTAAGTTTTTTTATTTCTTGTGCGCCAACTTCATGTTATTGGGGATTGATATAACTTAACTTCTTTCTATTGTTTATTTTTTACAAAAATGACTATCAAGACATACCCCACCAGGAGCTATTCTACTGGAAGAAAGTCTTCTAGCACATGAGGTCCTGCCAGCATTGCAGGAACTGAAGTCACAGCATGAGGTCGATTCCCAGCAGTTAGGTCATGATCTTTAGAGCCTACAATCCTTTAAAGGTGTGTTATTTGTTGTTATGCATGAGGACGAGTGATCTAATTACTCCCACTGTGCATGGTATCAATTACTTTTTGGTACTCAATTTTGTTGAATATAGATACAGGGATATCGATAGATTTGGCTCAAGGAGTAGAAAGCAATGCACTTGATTTTGAAATACAGGGTGTTGTGTATTCGATGCATGTATTTTAACCACAGATAGAGCTATGAAAAACCCCCTCTTTGGTGATTTTATTGTTTATAAAATCAAATTTTCAACGAAGTTACATCACTTCAAAGTTCTTTACTATGAATACTTTTGGTCGTAAAAATTTTATTTCTTGTCGGATTTTCATGAAAATTTAGTTTATGGTAATAATTAGTTCACTTTTAAATTGAATATTTTAAATTACTGCAAAATATTGACGCAAAAAGTAATTACAGAGGTCTAAAGTCAAAGCCAAATACTTTTATGTCCTCAACTGAAAATTTAAAAAAAACTCATTTCATCACAAAGTTTATGTCAAGAGCTTTCAAATGATGTACTAAAATTGCTGGTTATCTTCCTATTTCCTACTTTAGAATCGATTTTCACGACCAAAACAGCCCCTGGTTCTGTGTGTAGCCTCACTATAAGGCTGCTACCGTCGCGCCGCACCAGCGTGTAACGTTAAATAAACAAGTTACTTGTTTATTTATCCAAATTCTGAAATACTAACACATTGTACAATCGCCACATTAAGTTACTTCGATTCACAAGTTCAACAAGTTAGTTTATGTTACATGCCGGCGTGACGTGACGATAGCAGCCTTGTAGTGAGGCTACACGCTGTGCCAGGCAGCTGTTTTGGTCGTGAAAATCGATTGTAAAGTAGGAAATAGGAAGATAACATTTTACATTTTATTTTATTTTATTTTATTACATCATTTGAAAGCTCTTGACGTTAACTTTGTGACGGAATAAGTTTTTGGTACATTTTTAATCGAGATCATAAACGTATTTGGCTTTGACTCCAGATCACTCTAATTACTTTTTGGGTTAATATTTTGATGTTTTTAAATAATTAACCTCAAGAATACGCAAAGTATTACCCTGAACTACATTTTATCCAAATCAGCCAAGAAATTTAATTTCTTTAACCAAAAGTATTTCTGGGGAAAAACTTTGAAGTGATATAAATTTTTTTTAAATTTGATTCTTTGAACAATAAAATCACCACAGAGTGTGCTTTTTGTAGCTCTAGCTGTGGTTAAAATATGTACATGGACTTACACAACATTCTGTATATGAACGTATTGTGCTTTCTCTACTATTAATTAGCCTTACTCATCAAAATACTCTGACTTGTATTTGTTCAAAGGCGATACACTTACTGCTGATGTAACATTTCAATTGCATATCTGGGGTCATTGTGGTCCTATAATTATTTTTTCGATGAAATGAATATATTTTTCCTGCTCTTCACTCATTTTTTTCTTGTGAGAAATTTAAGCAGGTTCATTCATAATATGGCTTCTTATCATTGAATGTAAAATAATTTTCGCTGTACTTATTATCCCTTATGAGTGCAATTTAACCTCTTTCTACATAGCGGCTTAGCGTAACCGCGTCAACCACGAATTGAGATGGAGTGGTGTTTGCATTGGTGTCTCACACGTTAAGTAGATGTTTGTCTTTCTGTCCTAAATATTTCATCAAAACTTTTGAGATGTGTCTGCATAAAGTCCATCTTACATGTGGTCATCCAGAAAAAGGAAATGTTGTGAAAATGTTGTGGGGCAAGATGCATTTATTGTTCCGACGTTGTGAAAACAAGCTTCTTTTTTTATTGTAGGCCAATGATCTTGAAGATGGGTTTGCTTCTTTGAATTTTAATAATCACGTGCACATATAAAATTCCAGAATCTTACGTGTCGTGGACGGAAGGCCAGATGAAAAGCGCCTCCGCATCTCAAAACCTTAGCCATGCCAGTGGCATCGACGTCATCAGCATTTGGCTCACAGCAGGAGTGCCATCGTCTGCTCCCGATCTCGAGGAGCTGGTGGAGGTGGAGGTGCTGACGACGGAGAAAATTGGCTTGAGCAGACCTTAATTGCCTCGAAAGTTTTTAAGAAAGTATTTGCTGTGGTTACTATCATTCATTATACCGGGTGTCCCACAGAAATGCCCCTTACTTTTTAATTGATTATATCACCACTTTAAATTAACACATATTAATTGTCATTTTTTCAGAATGTAGTAAATTTTGTTTCCTTTTTGAATAATTCAAGTTTTTGAAAATCTGTTGAATAACCACTTTACAATGATCGATTTACTGAAAGAGGTAGAAAAACTAATTGTTCAAAGGAAAAGTTTTTAAAACAATTTCAATATTCTTCCTTAGTTTTGTACTTTCCAAAAATTGTCTTTTCACTCGCTATGTAGTAAATTTTGTTGTTAAAACGTAACCTCCATCATCAATAATTCTTTGACACCAAATTAAAGAAGTGTTTCCAGAACTGAAAGGAAACGGTGAAATAATCCGCACAACTCTCCATTCAATTGTGGCTAGAAGTTAAGTTTGCCTTGAGAGAAATGGATGGTTTGTCGAAGGATTCTAAATTGTTTTTTTTTATTTAAACGTAATTTACGGTAATTATTTGTTACTCTTTTAAATTTTTGTTTGTTTGGTTTCTTGGAAAGTACAAAATAAGGAAGAACCTCGGTATTGTTTTAAAAAATTTTCTTTGAAACAGTTTTCCTATCCCTTTTAGTAAATCAATCGTTGTAAAGTGGTTATTCAATTGATTTTCAAAAACTTGAATTATTCGAAAAGAAAAGAAAATTTACTGCATCGTGAAAAAAAGACAATTCAAACATGTTAATTTGAAGCGGAGATATAATCAATTAAAAAGTTTGGGACATTTTTGTGGGACACCCTGTAGTAGAAGTAACAGCTCCTACTGCAATATTTCTTCCATTTCGATGAGATGTATAATAACAATCACCTTCAGTGTGCTTTCATTACAGTAACCCGTAAACGAAGAATAATTGTGTGATCGCATTTTAAGCTATGAATTAATTTAACCTATCCTAACGTCAGCTTAGCGGCTTGGCTGTAAATCTTTGTGTGCGTTATATTGACCCATAATTTCGAACTGAATCATTTTTTGTATTATTTAAACAAAGTATACAACGCATCAGCCAAATTAAGAGGAACTATGCTGTGATAGTTTTCATTCATCATCATGCATTTTGATTACATATAAGAGAGGACCGGTGCCGTGATACTGTCACCCCTCGTGCCGCTCTCAACTACGCTGCTGTATAAACACACACTTACCCAAGCGTTGGATGGTAACGAGCTAATTTTGATTTGATCGTCCGTTGCTATAGACTAGCACCCTCAAGTGTCCAGTTCTATCATTTGCGTTCACATTGCTTCTTTCAGTTCTGATGCATACTTAGCAATTTCTTCTTCACCCTTTTTCAAAATTGCTGTTTCAATACGCAGGGTATCCTGTACTAGAGAACACTTCGTGCGTTGACTGTTTTATGGTCCATACTAGAAATTCCTTGTTCTTCAATCTCGTCAGATAGAGTTTATTGTGGATAGAAATTCTTGAATTAATAATAATACTGACAGTGTCGTGCCGAGCGTTAATTATCCTGTTCAAATATGTTTTTCCATCCAATTTATAGAGCTTAAAAGGATGCGAAGCAAATATTGCGCCGATTTCCATCGCATTGCCTGTTACAGTCGATCCTCGAGTTATGTATCGTCTTACGCGGACCTAAAGTGAATAAATATTAGTCTCAGCTGGACAACTAGCAATGCTCGTTCTAAGATGCAAATAATTTGTACCGATTTTCTTCATTAAAGTTGAGGTTTTCATGAGATTCATAACTTGAAGATAGACTGCAATGATTGAACTATGTTTAAATTTCTTCTCCATTTTCAATCATTCAATCGATAGCTCTTTAACTACCGTTTTTAATTATCCAATTATTATTACAGTAAATAATGATAAGTCACTACGTTTTATTTCATTCCTTGTTTATACTTCATTTATTTGAACGTAGAACAGCCCATTACTTCATGAAGTTGAATTCCTTAATCATCTCTTTGGTGAAGACCTATATTTTAGCTGGACCATAAAGACAAAATACAAAGTGATGAACTCTTTTATTGATAAGAAAATAAGAGGTATCACTTATTTTGTTTGAAAGTATTTAGACTCAAAACAATATATTAAAGCTACCTAATGAAGTTAGCATAATGATTATTATGGATGCTAGCTGAGTATCTTGTTGAGGAATTACATTCAAAACGACAGGAAAGACACTTCAACAAAGATATTGAAAATTATTAACATTCAATTTCAAAGCTAAAAAACTTATGCATAATTAGAGGAAAAAATTGACTAAAACCTAACGCTGCCCTCACTTCCATACTTAGGAAAGGAAGGAGAGAGGAGTTACTACAGCATATGACAACCCCTTTACTGCTGAACGTGTGTAGCTGTCTAGATCTTTGCGTTCCTCACTGTTAATTATACAGCCCTGCAACCTGCAATTTATTGCCATACCCACACTGATCAACAGTATTACACGTGATGAGCATGATGTTGCCTATCAAACAGGTGCACATGTACTTTATTCCATTATATTAAAACCTATGCAAATACAAAATAAAGTTCTATCTTTCCCATCTGATCTGTATTCCATCCAATTTTTTTGAGCTTGAATTATGCATAAAAACGTTAATTTTTTAAAACCATTCAGAGACATTTTGTAACCAAATCATCTGTTCCACTCACTCTAATCTGATATCACAATGACAAATGTAGTAGTCCTAATCTAACCAGTGTATTAATTTCCCCCAAGCAGTACTTGTACACCTATATTAAGTTAATAATACATTAACATGACATGATATCATTAAAATTTCAGATACTCTTATAATGAAGTCTTAACAGCACATGAAATTTTTCTGATATAACATTTCCATTGTGTTGTAGTGGTCCTATCGGCTTTGCTTGCGGGAACTGGGATAATGGAACACCCAACGATTTTTAATATATATCAAATAAAATAACAAGTTATACGATGCACACCGAATTCATAATAGAAGGTAGATAACAATAATGCCCATAAGAAAGCTTAAATTGAAAATAAGTAATACAAGACACAATGAAAGTCCTAACGGCTAAAGTCCGCCAGCCACAAGTTAGGTGCCTGCAAATACTCTACCGGTACCTCTGCCGCCTCGACAACATCCAGTTTACAATTAATAAGAAAGAAAAGAAAAAAATGAAAAAATGTTTATTTCCAAGTTGTCACATGAGATACATGCCAACATATTGGCTTTTAAAAGTTTCTTAAATTGTAATGTCGTGCGCTAGCGGAATTGATCTTCGCTTCAGCACGCCATTGAACGGAACTCGGTAGGACGCCCAAAGGGAAAACGAGGTCTCTTCAGGTTTTTTATTTCTTATCCCCTGGTTCCGTAAATCTGCACAGACAAGTATGATTCAGACTCGGACCAGGAATTGCAATAAATCCTAATTTAAGATCGCAGTCGATTGATCAATTAAATGTATATGGCGCTGCATAACGAGGAAGGAATCTCCTACTTCTTGAGCAAGACACAGAGCACGGCTAAATAATGTTAGAACTAGGTATGATATTCCAGTGACGGAAGGGCAATAAGAGTGGTCACGAGGCATAGTCATGGGAACAACATAGCATAATAACATCTCATGACTCAATTATTATCATTCTATAGGAAAGTTTTAGCCTCCCTTAACCACGACAAAGATGTTCCAAGAGAGGAAAGAAGAAGGCACCATTTGGTGTGAGGTTGAGGGAACGCGGAATCTATGCACAAGACACAGGAATAGCAAACTAGGAGATAAGTTCACAAAACAAGAAGGGTTTCAGTTGCATTGACAGGGAAGAGAATAAGTCCTTAGTCGATGAACACATTATCAATAACACCCTGCCGAAGACACACGGCTAGAAACACATTTAGAAAGAACACATTTATGATACGCACACGAATATTGTAATAACTCGTGTCACTACGCCAGGCAATAATACGTGAATCACTCGTTTCGCCCAATGTTCAAAGTGTCTTTTTAAGGAAGCATAAAAGAATATATACCTGAATACACATCCGTATCTAGCAACTTTAACACAGCGGTCACTAGTTGATAAGCACTTTATTTGAACAAAAAGGTGGACGAGCGCGCAACAAATGTATAGTCTTCGCATGAATGCCTCACGATAATAAAGGGATGACGAGTTAGGTAACGTTACAGGTTGAGAGAGAATACTTTAAAATACTTACAGACGATGGGGAAAGGTCCCTCACTTTAGACCTGGAGCAGCTTATTCTAGGACATAAATGATTGATTGCTCTGTCTTTTACTTTACCCTATCTGTGGAAAAAGAGACAGCAAAATTAGGTCTCTAAAGCAGGGCAAGTCACTCAGGTTATCAAATCAACCATTATCAATAAATTCTATTATAAAAAATGAGAGAGGCAAGTACACGTTTGTCAACGTCGCTTTGAAAACACAAATCATATGAGCTAGTGGTCTCAAATTTCTGCGCCTATTCTCAGTCTACTGAATGCCGTAACTTTAGGCTTCCACCTTACTGACTGGCGCGACTTGCCCAGCACAGCTCATAGGTAAGAAGCCAATCGACTAAATTTATTTTACTTTGCTTCACATCTTTCCATTAATGAATGTTATAAATAATACGAAAACAAGAAATAATACAAAGACAAGAAAAAATCATGTTCCCAAGTTGGTACAAGTCCAGCACGACGTGCCATGAATTTTTCAATATCAACAACTGATGTCTAATCCATGGATGAACCACCATAGTTTTTATTTTCAGTACACAAATCTTTCAATAGTGAAGCAGTGGTTGGTTTGTATTATCAAATAAATATAAAATTGTGCTATTTTGTGTTAATCTATGAAATGTAATAAACTTCAAATAATTCTCTGCGTCAAATTAAAAGGCATTGAAATGTCAGTCTCTCCATGTTGCATTTACTGCCCATGACACTGTTTACAACATTATATATGACAACATAGCTTACATGGCTTGGCTATTATGCAAATGTTGCTGAGCAAAAAAAAAACATTTGGACATTAACACAAAATCACTTGGAGCAGTGAAACAGAGATAGGAAAGTTCATTAGTAAATCACAGTGTTCAGCTAAAATACCGTTAAACCAGAACCTGACTAATTCCCAGCATTACACTGCAGTTTACTGGCTACATCGAAAGAAAACACCAGACCTTACAGAATTGTAACAGCTAGTCTGGCTCAATGTAGGTGGGTTTGCCGGCCGCCAGAAGCATCCTCGAATGCTCTAGAAACCAGCCGTTCACCGCTATCGAACACAAGTTGCTTGAAGACACTCAAAAAGTATAGCCAGCGAGGTAACACGTAAATTAAATGATCTTCCCACACAATTTCACTCATAAAGACACAGAAACTTAAGATTATCCGGGAACCTGTTCCTCCCACGCACTTCAAACAAATAAAACGTTGGCGTCATTCTTGCGGACGAAGCGCGGATCCGCGGAATGTTGCCGAAACAAATTTATCAAAATTCTTCAAATTTCCTCACGTCTTGTACGACGTGACATAAATATAGGGCATCTTGAAACAAATGTTCCTTACGAGGAGTACTAATTGACAAACCATCCGAGGTGTACAAGTAGATAAGCCATACGAGGCATAATAATAGACAAACTATATGAGGTGTACTAGTAGACAAACTATCAGGGGTGTACAAGTAGATAGACCATACGAGGCATATTAATTGACAAAATATACGAGGCGTACTAATAGACAAACCATTCGTGGTGTGCTAGTAGTCTAGCAAAAGTTTTATACTAGGAGTACTAATTGACAAACCATCCGAGGTGTACAAATAGATAAGCCATACGAGGCATAATAATAATAGGCAAACTATACGAGGTGTACTAATAGACAAGCTATCAGAGGTGTACAAAATAGATAGACCATACGAGGCATATTAATAGACAAAAATATACGAGGCGTACTAATAGACAAACCATACGTGGCGTGCCAATAGTCTATCTCTGTCAAGGGTAGTTGAATGAGAAATGGAAAATATGCCCTAAGAATATGCAAAGCCCTATCACCACCAAAATAATATTTCATATCTTCTCGATATTCACCACATCATGCGGACATGGGTACTTGGGATAAAATAGAGATACAGTGTAAGCCGGTTACCACTCATGATTGACAAATATCTACAAAATATTGGTAGAAATCGGTAAACAAACATATATTCAATATCAAAATTCATAGCTTGTACAACATACGGACAGAAAGATAATTTTACTACGATTCATATGCTCAAATTGCACTTTATTTCATTAATTGTCTATGACATTAATCCGATTCACAGAAACGCTCTCTGGGGAAGTGATAGATCTATTTTTGAATCATTTCGCTATTGCAATAAAATATATTAACCGAATGGTTTTTGCGTAGAGAAATGAACTAGAAACATGTATATCTATTTATGTAGATACATATATATACCTACACACGTACACACACATATTAATATATATACTTATTGAAAATGAAATATTAGAAAAAAAAATACATATATAAGATAAAAGATAGAAGCAACCTACCATCTACTACACAGAAATGACAGTTGAGCTCACTGTAATCCTAAGAAATTTTTCGCCAAAAAAAATAACTAAAAAGAAGAGAAGACTTCGAAAAACATAAAAATGAGCTGGTTTTTAATTTCTTCACAGAAATTTTCAAGAAAATCAGGTTATAGTCAAGAAGCAACACAACTCTTCAGCATTATTCGCACATGTGTACGTGGGATAAAATGGAGTAACATAGTGGCCGGATATCACATCTGAGTGGAGAATATTCACAAAATTGGCACATATAGGAAGATTAGGCCTTGATCCAAAGTGATAATTTTAATTACAGAAATTTATAGAGTTTTTTCCGATTTGAAAGTTCAGTGCTAGTGTGTGCTGAACGCACGGAAAAAAAATAAAAAGACTAAATGCAATGCTTAAATTATCCCCTTCCCCCCAGCTCAGCCGAAAATCGATTGAGAACATCTTCGAGAATGATTTTGAAATAGCGAGACAACGTTAGTCAAAAATTTAATTCATTATAAACTTTGCACAACCCTCACATCGATAAACCTAAATAGTGGACCGACGCTGCAGTAAGGCGTCGTCGCAGAGGCAGCGAGACGTCAACGACGCAGAGGCAGCGAGACGTCACGTGGAGGTAACGACTAACACGAGATAGCGTAGGGGGTTTTGGAGGTGGCTTATGTAGGCGACTTATGTAGGTGGCTGTTGTAGGCGACTTATGTAGGTGACTTATGGCTGGGCAGTGCTTCGAGTGTCCCAAACTGGGGGGATCTGGCGATCTCACTGTTCAGAACAAGCGAGACTGAAATTATTACATGCAATATAAATCTATAACACAAGTTCCTTATAGCACATATGACAAGAATCCGCAAAACCTAGCAAAATCTACATTAAACACGCACCCGTCCACGCTCATCCAGTCTAGCACGACGACTGACTATCTGCATGTGATCGCGCGTGAGCTAAGGGATTCTATTGTTGTATTCAGTCAGATAACCCCTGACACATTGGTTCTCTTGATTTCTTCATCATAGTTGGGCAAACATTTATCAGCTTGTAATTTTCTCCATATATTACAAACACTATTTTTTCTGTAACTATAACTTGTTGATATCACTCAAAATGTCAATCTCTGCACAAGTAACCTACCATAACTTGTAAAATCACACAATTAATTTGTCAAGAACATCCCAGTAATTCACACAGACCATTTCTTATGTCAAAATGGATAAAATTGTCCACCTACCAACATAAGCAATTATTTTATTCAGTATCAGGAATCATAGAAAGTGATTGACTCCACTTGAATGACCCTGTCATATACTGCACTCATATGAAGTCAATAACATTTCTATTCAAGTCAGGGGCCAGGATATTTTTATGACCTGGGTAGAGTAAATTACACTCAATATCCTGTAAAAAAACACTCTTGACTTGGCCAGAAGAACAACACAGTCTCTTTAGAAGTCGTTTTTGAAGCAAAATACCACAACACCATGAGAGCTTCTGAAAATTTCATTTGATGCATAGGACAAAGCTTGTTGGGATAGTCATCTGTTGGAGAAGGTTTCAGAATATTTTTGAGCTTGGAAAATGCCTGCTAACTGATTCTGATGTCCTTAAAAAATTCTGAGTTTTATCGATCTGAAGGAATTTATAAGGGAATGAATGATCAAAGTATATCTCATGCCTGCAAAAAAAAAGAAAATTCATGATTATTTCTCTCATAAACTACTAGCCTAAAAAAATTCACATTTGCAATACTTCATTTATATACATTGATGAATTAAAAAATTGTGATAGGGTTGTGAACTGCCAACTACTCGTAGATTAACTAATGGTTTTCATGAAGGCTTGTAGAGTAACTCTACTCAATTGCTTCAATGAAGAACAAAATTAGGTTTACTCTAAGTAAAGTTATTGCACTGGATTATCTTGACAGCAATTGCATAGCTCAGTCAATTTTAAGTTACTTGATCTCTCCATCATCAGCTGTAAAAAAGCACTTCATAACCAAGAGGAAAGCTTTATAGGCCTAACTGAGCATTGTAGACCACTACTAAACATTGTCTCAGAAGGTTAAAGGTTAACATCGGCATCTTTGGGATGCTTTATTTCCAATCAAGCCTGATACATATGATCTTAGCATTGGTTTTTCAAATGTCTTATGACTAACCCTATATATAGGACACCATGACGGTTCCCCCGTAAAGCCGGTACCCATTTCCGACACCTGGGTTGAGTGGGGTATTGTGCTTGAGCTTTCCCTTATACCCAACAAGGAAAATCGCAGCGCCAGCGCCGGGATACGAACCCGCGACTTCAACATACGAGCCCGATCCCTTAACCACTGTACCACGGAGAGCATCTCTTCAGGTCTAAAAAGTGCAAAGAATAAACTTGAATCATAATGTTACCTTTTACTCTGAAATTTATTTCGTTAAAGGAAGCAAAATAGTTGGAATGTTGAATGCATAACCCGGTTCGCAAATGAGCAATTCACCACGTGGTGCACATGTGTACCAATACGCAGTCAACGTCTTAAATGCTAGGTTCGGGTATTATTGAAGCGATATTTACAGGCATGGTGGATATTGAACGGGTATTGTGTGGATATAAGAAGCATATTCCGGATATTAAGTGGATATTCGAGATATTGGGTGCATATCTGGAAAAAATCCTGACATTGTGTGGAAATCGAAACGATATCATGAACTTTGTTTGGACATCGAATGAATATTCTGGATATGACGTGGATATTGTGGATATTTAATGGATATTCTGGATATTGGGCTAATAACCTGGAAACTGTGTGTATATGGGGCGGATATTCTGGATGGTGTAGGAACGCTCTACGGATATCGAGTGGATATTGCAAAAATGTAACACCTGGAAATTGGATATTCCGTACATGAATATCCTGTAGACATGGGCGGCCTCGCAGAGACGCTCCACGTGAGTAGAAGTCGCAAATTTTTGTTAATGATTTTTTATTTATTTTATGAAGAGGAGACTTTTACTTAATTTGTAATTACCATTGATCAGCGTATGAAATATTTGTTACCATTATTTGTAATTACCATTGATCAGCGTATTTGTATGAAATAAGTTTTTTTTTAAATTATCACGCTCCCAAGGGGACTATGTGAGGGCCTGAGCTAAAGGTTAGGTAGGCTTCCTTTTGTTGAAATAGAATAGGTTTTTGTTTAGTTACGGACCATCTTTTTCGGTTCACTGCTGTCCTGTTATTCAGCATCTACTACTTTCTTCTTCAACTTTGATCTTGTTTCATAATCTTCTTTCACAACTTACTGTTTCTATGCCTTTCTGCATAGATTCCGCGTTTCCTTAACTCCATACTAAATGGTACCTTCCTCCTTCCTCTCTTTGGATCGCATTTATTGCTGGGTAGGGAGGCTAAAACTAACGACTAATCTAATCTAATATAATCTTTGAAATTATCAATCTCTGATTTTTTCCATGATTTGACTGCGTAATATGTTAAAATGATCATTATTGATATGCCATGATTGTATGCCTAATTGGGATGCCATTTACGAGTAATTACCGTCGTTAATTTACGTTTACATTCCAAATTTTGCCTCAATTAGGAGAAATTTTTTCTTAATTCCGAGACTTTTCACGAAAATTCGTTCATCCGCGCCTGGCAAAATTTCCGCAGGTGTGGGGACTCCCCACACCTTGTGTATAGATTCCCCGTTTTCTACATTCCATGCAAAATGGCCCCTACTCTTTCCTCTGCGGAAACAGCTTTTTGTGAAAAGAGCTAAAGTAACGTACACAATTTATGAAACATTCACCTTGCCACAATTTGGATGTAGCAATGGAGAATAAAATAGACAATATGATTCTCTGCTTGATTCAATTATAAATAATTCAGTTATATAATTCACGAAAAAAATTCAGTTGTAAATAATTCAGTTATATAATTGATTATAACAATTCAGTTATAAATAATTTTCTGCTTAATTCAAAAAATAGAAAATTTTAGTGATTAATTGTTTCTCTTACTTATTATGTATTGCAGAAATCATTCTTTGCGTTATATTGAAATGAAGTTTTTCGTGCATAGTTTGGTCTCTGGAAACTTTTATTTTGGCTTCTCATTTGCGTCATGTTTGGGATACCCCAGTGGACCCCCAGTAGGCCCCCAGTGGACCCCCAGTAGACCCCCAGTACACCCCCCAGTGGACCCCCAGTAGACCCCAAGTGGATCCCCAGTAGACCCCCAGTGGACCCTCAGTAGACCCCCAGTAGACCCCAAGTAGACCCCAGTAGACACCCAATAGACACCCAGTAGACCCCCAGTAGGCCCCCAGTAAACCCGCAGTAGACCCCCAGTAGACCCCCAGTAGACTCCCAGTAGACCCCTGTTTGCCGGAAGGAAGATACATTTTTTCTACAAACCTGAAGGGCTGTAAATATGTGCTATGGACTTATTTTAAACGAATGACAAAGCCCACATAGTTCCCCAATTTTAGAGCTTAACCATTAAAATAATACAGCAAAGAACTTGAGCAAGTCCTGTTCGTTTAGGTCTTCAAAAAATACTTCATAAAAATAAAAGGGCAAAAACCAGGCGACATATTTTTAAAAAACTGTATGTCAAAAATTAGAACGTTTCGGGCTCGACCCATCTTCAGCTAAACAATCTGAAATGACACTAGTGAAAACATTGTAGACTGGGGGTCTACTGTACCCCCAGTCAGGCTTGATGTAGCCCAGTCAGGCTTAATGTATCAGGCTTGATTGGAAATAAAGCATCCGTAGATGCCTTCATTATTTTGTTCAAAATCATATTAGGCAAGGAAAGGAACTCATTTTTGTTGAGCTTTTCTGTCAATCATTTTTGTTTCAACATTCTACACGGGTATTACAATACCAATGTGTTATAATCAGTTAAGGATGTTAATGTTAAGGTGTTTTAAAAACTAATGTTTCGACATTTCATGTTTGTACTTTTTTGGGAATAAAATGTTTTCTTTTTTCTTACCACGTGTTTGAGCGTGTCGTTGCCGAGTCAACTGAATGTTTGTCATTACAAGACTTCCTCTTTTCAAGCTTACGTCTCCCTCACTCGATTTCCACCGAACAGGCACCCTAATGCTCATCATGCGTTTAAAAATTGCGTTTAGCTATGCGAGTTTGAAGCACAATAAACAACGCTTCTCAACGCACTGCACTATCACCAGTGCGTTGTACTAGCACTTTCATAATTCAACAATAACTTCCATCCTCCTAAAGACACGAGAACTTGTTAGACGCTTAGTTATGCAAGTAACTTTTAGTTACTAAAAGTCGCATTATTTTTGGTGAAATGCCTTCAACACAATGTTTTTTTTTTCAAATGCCTTATAACTAACGTCAAGGAGCGATGATCGCGACAAAAATTTATTAATATGAATTGCCATCTAACGCCAGACGCATTTCGAAGTAGCTTACCTAATTCAAAAGCATGAGAGGTCAAGACTTTTTCTTATATTTTTATGCTGTAGCTTCATCAGATTTTAGATGAAGACTTCAAAAAACAGCTACTTTTATTTTTAATTCTTGCAATTCCTAAAGAATGGGACATGAACTTATTATCCATTTCATGAAGTTCTAAATAGCGTGCCTTTGGTCCTTTGGTGAAGTTCGGACGCTCTGGTCCAGGTCACGCCGAAGGCGCCGCCTCACAGCGCTGTCGCGCCGCTACAGTTGTTGCGCCCTTCGATGGGCGAGCTGCTGCAGCAAACTGTTGCCTGCAGCAGGCTGATAGTAGTGAGGCAGCGGTGGCTTGTCCGGAACTGTCCTCAAAAATTCATCCAGTTGCCTTTTAAATGCCTCCAGCGACCCGACATGCTCTCTCAGGGTGCGGGGAAGACAGTTAAAAAGTTTTGGGCCCATGACTGAAAACGACTGCTCATGCCTGCTCCTCACACTTGCTGGGGCTCTGTTATTCAATGTCGGGACAACACACAATGTACCGAACCGAATGTGCTGTTTCGTCCGAAGCCCAATTCTGCCGTCCGTGAAGTTCGGAACAAGCCCCGTCAGCATCTTCCATGTATATATTACTATATACCTCCCCCTACGCCGTTGGAGGGAGTACATCCGATAATGCTCAAGTCGACTCCAATAATCCAGTCGACGAGCACCTGCAATCCTGGCAGTAAAGGACCGCTGAATACTCTCCAGCCGCACTATATCTCCCCGCCCACTTGGGCTCCAAAGTTGGCAGCAATACTCTGCCAGGGGAAGAATTAGTGCTCTGTACAGGGTCAACATTGGGGTCGGCTCTCTGGTCCTAAGGTCCTCCACACCCACCCCATCTGCCGCCTGCATCTCTTCACCACACCACTGATGTGCTCGCCGAAGCCGCCTCCCTCCTCCACAACAACCCCCAAGTCTCGAAGAGAAAGCTTTCTCTCAATCGTGAGGTTACCCGCTGTCGTGTAGGAGAATGCTTCGTCTGGATGCCGGCCATACCTAATGAGCTCAAATTTAGCCTCATTGAATTTCATGTTATTTTCCTCCGCCCAGACATAGATCCTCTCCAAATCCTCCTGCAAGTCGACGCAATCCTCTGAGCTGGCCACCTCCTTAATTATCCTGGTGTCATCAGCAAAAGAGGACGCCCGCGCATGTTGCAGGTTTAGATCAATGTCTGCGATGTGGATCAAAAACAGTAGCGGGCCCAGCACTGAGCCTTGCGGGATCCCGCTTGCAACCACCGACTCAGACAAGAGGCACCCATCCACGACCACCATCTGCCTCCGATCCGTCAAGAAACTGGCCAACCATCTCAGCAACGTTCCTCCAACGTGGAAAGCCCGCAGCTTTCGCAGAAGGACACCATGGTCCACCTTATCAAAGGCTTTGGCGAAGTCCAAGTACACGACATCGACTGCCCGTCCACTGCCCAGCTCTTCGGTTATTAAGCGGTGATGCTCTAGGAGCTGCGATAGGCATGACCTTCCTCTTCTGAAGCCATGTTGATGCTCGTTGAAGAGGTCCGCACTCTGCAAAAGACGCACCAATCTCCTGGCTACCACCCTCTCAAAGACCTTAATAACATGTGACGTCAGTACTACTGGACGATAATTCATTGGGGCGTGCTTTTCTCCGCCCTTGAATATCGGTGTCACTAAACCACGCTTCAGTGCTTGCGGGACGTTGCCTTCGCTCATCGACGACCTCCACAGCCCAAAGAGTGGCATCTTTAGTTCCTCGCAGCAATTTCGCAGCAATACGGCAGGGATTCCATCCGGTCTCGGCGCCGACGTCGGGGACAGTTCTTTTATAGAGACCACCAAATCGTCCTCCGTAAAGCAGATGTCCTCCAACAGTCCCGGTTCACGGATCCCTCGCAGCAGCTCATCCAAGTGTGACCTCAGGCTCTGGAGTCTCGGTACGCTGAATACGGACTAATATTGCTTTCTCAAGACCTCACACTTTTCGTCTGGAGCACTGACAATACCATCACCGAGCGGAACGGTCCAACCGTAGACCTTGTCAGGGTTCTCCTTTTGGCGAATGCATAGAAGTACTTAGGGTTTCTTTGGATTGCCTCCACGGCCAAATCCTCCTCCCTCAAAGCTTCCTCCTCATGCGAACGCTGGAGCAATACCTCAAGGTCACGCACCATTACAACAATTCTCTGCTTTGTCTCTGGAGTGGCTGGTTCTGATAGTCGCTTTAAGAGCCGTCTCCTCTTGCGTATCACAGTACGGCGATCACTAGGAACAGATCTACCTTTATGCTTCCTTCTCCTCGGCACGTACTTTGGGCAGACGTCAGCCAGCACCCCACAGAACTGCTGATACACTTCCTCTGCCACATCTGCATCTATCCGGTCCTCCCAGTGTATCTCCAACAGGTGCCTCCTCAACCCAGTCCAGTCAACACGATCGCTCATGAAGTTCAGTGAGTCAAGCGCACACCGCCCACTTTGGCGCTCCTCACTACGAGACTTCGAGCCTAGGTCAACGGTGGCCAGGATTAACCGGTGGTCCGACAGGATAGTGTCTTCGACAGCTAGTCCTCTCACCAGGTCCCCGTCATTCGTCAGGAATAGGTCCAGTACACTGTCCAACCGCGTAGGCACAGTGACATACTGCTCCAGGGCAAACTCCTCCATAAAGCTCCAAAGAGCAGCCGCCTGTGCTCTGGTATCATTGGCACCTCCTTTCATCCTACCAGTGGACCAGCAAATCTTAGGGAAGTTGAAGTCTCCCAACACCACCATGGTTGGGGTGGGAGTACCCAGCTCCTCCAACCCCCCCAACAAGATGGCCAAGCACAGTATCGAAGTTGGTCGATTCACATGTAGGAGGTCTGTAAATCACAGCCAGGACCAGCCTCCTACTGTCGAACCACAACGCAAGGTGCTCCACCACTCCATTAGAACCGCCAGTGAGGACAACAGCTTCAGCGGCTATATCCTCCCTTACAAACACCGCAACTCCGCCCTTCTTTCGGCCTGGAAGTCGGTCCGATCTAAATAGCTGGAAACCCTCCATGTAGACCTCAGCGTCAAGCACGTCCACGTTCAGATGGGTTTCCACCAAAGCAATCAACACAGCACCCGCGAGAAGAGCTCTGTCCCTGAGCATTCCAACCTTGAACTTCTTCTGACGGGTGCTCAAGCCCTCCACATTGCACATCATTATAGTGCAATGAGTTTCCTTGCTTACCAGACTCGCTTGCAGGTGCAGGTTCGGGCCTCTGTTACCAGAGGACGATGCTCCTCTCGCCCACTCAGTACTCTCTCCAAAAGCTCCTGGATTGCCTGCACCTGTCTCCGTAACTCTAAAAAAGGAGTCGCATTCTCCAAATTTTAGAAGATTAGTCCTGTCCGACCCAAGGCTCGGCACAGTCGCTGCAGGCGGGGGAACTCCAAAAGCCTCAACTCCGCGGCCGCTCACAGCCTCTCTAAAAGAGATTCTCGCCGGTGGAGGCGTGCCAACAGCATTCGGAGTCACCTCACTACCCACTGCGTTGGCAGCTTCTCTGACTTTTATTCCCGCCGGATGGAGGAACTTGCACTGTTTCCTGGGGCAACTCAGACCTTCCACCGCTTTCCAACACAAGGGTGGATGGAAGTACTCACATTTCCGGCCTTTGCTGCATCCCTCCTTCAGTTTTCCCCCAAACTTCGCGAATTTATAACACACCTTGGGGTGGGAGAACTCACAACCTTCCCCCCTTCTGCCATACTTACACTCTCTCCTCAGGAAGTGCCTACACACTTTAGGTCCAGCTTTAGAGAACCCAGTGGCCGACAAAGCCTTAGCTGGTTCAGGCACAAACACCGCCGCCGAAACCTCCCCTTCCGGCACCATCAGCGAATCATCCGACACAGATCCAGATCCATGGCCCGGTGTCAGAGGAACAGGAGGACACTCGACGACGACGGATGGGGCGGGAGTCCTAGATCCGGCATTCCCCGCTTTCAGCTGCCTCTCAATTTGGGGAGCCATGACGGCAAACTCCTCGCCGCACCTTTTCACGACACACGTCTCACACTTGAATTTGCTGCGGGAGGTCTCCAACCATACCAGGTGGTACACTGGCAGACCGGAACACCTCAAGTGGACAAAGTCTCCGCAGTCTGCACACTTGAGGGCCGATCCCCCCAACTCCTCCCCGCACAGCCCACAGCACGTCCCACTCGGGACAGAGTGATACATGGCACTCATTTATTTAAAACGTTTTTTAAAAATCAGTAAAACGTGGTAAAGGGAACAGTGAAAATACGTTAGAGACGTGCAGGCTCGCAAACAAAATCCTGTAAAGCCTGGGTTGTTCTGAAACACACTTTACCAGCCACGTCTCCCGCCGGTAAAATTGGTAAAGGGAACAGTGAAATTTCCACTGGAGCATGATTAAAGTTGGAGCGTGACGGAGCATGATTAAAGTTGGAACGTAAATGAAATACTGGACAAGATAAGATGGGTGCAATTAATAGACTGACGGAAGCCCTTCAAAAAACAAAAACGATGGTGTAATAAGTTCAACATATTAGGTCTACAGACTTAGATTTTTGATCGAAGAAAAATGTCATGAATAACCCGTGATAATTTAATTTTCGTTTCGGTAGTGACTACTCTGAGAAAATGAAATTCTCCAGCTACGGCCACATTAATAAGGAAGGAAACATGACACTTAGGTTTATTATGAAGAAGACAATGTTAAATCAGGAATTGAAGTAAAAGTAAGCGGCTTCAGATTACTGCACGATTAAACTACATTGCACGATTAAACTAAACATTGTTAGGAATACTTGAGTTCCCCATGACAGAGCTCGGGCTGCCGCAGTAGCACAACTGATAGAATGTTCAGCATGTTCTGGCTGAGATCACGACACGAAACAGAAGTCAAGGACTTGGATTAATAAACTAACACGTACTTCTTCGATGTATTCATCATAACGAAAACACGTCATTGAATGTGTCCAAGATCACAGTACGAGGTGATAAAACGTGAGGAAGTAACAAATACTACACGGTACAAGCACCTTATATTTACATATATATACGCATTTGCATACTCCACAGGAAACTTTTCAGCATCCATAACATCTGCACCTGATCCGCACATGGTACACTGAGTCAAAAATAATGTTGCCAAGCGCACAAAAATTTACAGCTTTTCTTTCCATTGACCCTTTCATGCATTTCAACCGTACCCAATACGGTTGACAACCAAATAAACTTACGCATTAACAAAAACAGCATAAAAATAAAAAATTCACACAAAGTTTTGATGTAAACTTTGACCTTCGTGTTTAAGAAAATTGATGATATTTTGCGAGACGGATTCCTCGCAGCGCTGCATCTGCTTGTGCATGGCCTGCTTGAAGTCGTGCTTCTGTTATAGTTCTACTGTAAATGACCTTCGCCGTGTTCAAATAAACGCTAAAAAGAGGAGTTGTCCGGCCAAACAACCATCTTCTAAAAAAGACCCGTCTTTATGTTCTCGACAATAAGCACAGCATTTCTGAACTCAACGACCTACGCTTCGAGCCAAGCATCACCAGCCGTTACATCGAAGCATCGTTTGAAATCAACCAGCGAGTAACCTCATCCCCTCTACGAACCCCACCATTGGACTTCGTACCCTCTGCTCTGCGATCGACGCTCGTACCAGAGATCATTTCCAAGTACTTCCATTTCCCTTCATATATTACAACTCCTTCCTTAGGGACCTAAAATCGTATTCATTCTACGTAAATTACTTGCTTATTAATTATAAAGCTTAATCCATTTTAATCATCTCGCAACACTTGCTATTTCCTATGATATATTAGCGTAAAGCTTTGAGATAGGGAACGTGTTCGCTCGTACTCGCGACGGCGTCGCACAGCCTCCTTCTGGCGGGTGGGCACAAGCGACAGAAGAGACGGCATTAGGGCCTGCGCCGTCAATAGAGCAAGACGTGTGATCCTCCGCTCCTGCCCTTGCGGGCGAGTGGGGGAGGTGGTTAGCTTAAATTGTGTTTGACTTGTCAACCGCCAGTCGGAAGTAACACAGCTAAGTATCTCACCATGTACTCATCTATATTCTCGTCAATTCCCTGATGTAACTTCGTGTATAGGTGTAGGATAATTTCGTTCGATGTAGTTTCTAGTTAGACGATCTTTGTTTCTCTGCTAATATCCTGCGTCGAGGCCTCACTTCGTATAAGATGTTCTTGCCAGACTTCTCAATATATTAATAATCTATGTTTCGTCCGTTGATCACGTTAAAAGGCTTCACCTGCTTATTTTGATGTCATAATGCGATTTCCTGTAACTGTATCTCCTGATAGATAGGAGTTAACGTAATCACCAAGATCTGATAATATTATTGTTATTTGGATTCTTTAATACGCTACATATATCGTATGTCATTTACTATCCGAATATGTAATCGATTGCTATTTGAAAGACGTCATCATTATAACATAAATTTACGTTGTAACAATCTCGTCATTTACCTTAATGAGGTCCTACTTGATTTGTTATAATATTATAATTAATTACAACTAATGACATTGAAAAGTCACAGTCTATTTCGATCTTTAATACTAACAAAATAGAATAATTGAGACCTTTTGTCTCGACCATCAACCTTAAGAAAATGAAAGCAAGGAGAAAATGACGATAAATAATGCAAGGAAAGAACTGCCTCCTTTAAATTGGCCAACGAATAATGCAACATCGATGAGAGGAAATAGGGAATCACGACACTTCGACCCCCTGTCTGCTCCGCGCGTCGACACCGTCCGCTGCATCCTGCTCACAACATTATTATCATTATTATCACTAGTGCACACGGGCCGTCAAAAAAATGACGGGACTCGATATTTACCTTAAATAAATATTCCAGATGTGTATTATAAATAGATATATCCAACCCAATAGAACCCGCGATTAAAATACACAATAGAACCCGAGATCAAAATATCCATAGCACTAGCGATTAAAATATTCTTAATCTTGTGCACTGGTGTGCAAATACATTTTGATGAACTGTGTTCCTCTGAGAGCGTTACTATCATATTTCTGTAGCACACATTGCTGAACACTATGTTGCTCATTTCAATGTTATAAGGCAATAAAATATAATAAAAATGCCGATAATGATGGCAACAATAAATTCCCTGGACCGTCAGGCGAGAGAGCCTTACCAGTCGACATAACTACACACCTGCAAAGGCTTCAGTGAAACAATAGGCAATAAGGATATGCTTATTTACTTGCAAGTATCCCGACAACAATCGGCACCAAATTCCAAAGCAAACTTATTCAATAAAAAGTTCCGACTTCTCCTCTGAGTACCACCGATACGCACATAAGGAGAAGTATAAGTAAGGCCACTGTTTCACTCGCCACAAATGGACCTCAATGGCCGAAATAGCAGGCCTTACATCCTCATAAAGTGGAGATAAAAACTCCATTAATGGCACTATTCTCCATGGGCCTCACTGAGATGAAACTATCTTTGATAACCGTCACCATTGAACTCGAAAGTCGTTATACGGAGGTAATGCGCTATATTTATTCCAGTACCCTTATTTGTGCGTAATATTTCATGCACGTTGTGGCGATCGCCTGTAGATTTGAATGAATATACGAGGAAGACGAATTTAACAGGTGACTGCGATGGGTTAAACTGAAGTTCAATATTCAACTCAAATTTCAAGCCAAAAGTTGTTAGTAAATTATTAATTTATATTTATTTCTCAGACGGACTTGGAGGTCCGTACGAGAAAGACGAATTAAAACCTCGTATTAGTTGCATTACCCTTAAGGCCTGTTTACACGATCATTGAGTGCGCGCGTGAGCAGTGAAGAGAGGCGCAAGACCCGCCCACTTGCTCTCGCTTCAGGCTCATTTACTACTCAATGACAATGCGAACTGTGCTCGTTTTCATAGCGCTGGCCAGATCTTGTCAGTGTCATTACAGATGCACTGTCACCAAGCAAGTAAATGAGCCTGAAGCGAGAGCAAAGGGGGCGGGGCTTGCGCCTCTTTTCACTGCTCATGCGCAAACTAAATGATCGTGTAAACAGGCCTTTAGGTTACCCAACCCACTTGCTGATATGGGGCGGTGGCGGCACGATGTCGAGGTGCAGGCCCCCGCCGTCCCGCGTGTGCAGGTAGACAAGCTCCTCGATGATCTCCGGTGTGGTCACATACAGGGCGAACTGCTCGTAGTTCAGGCTGCCTTGCTTTGTCAGCAGCCCCACCAGCTCCATGAACACGGACTCGTGCTTCGGCCACTCGAACTTGCGCACAAACGGAATTAGGTTAGGTGTTAGTTTAACACTTCGACTGCGGTGGGTTAAACTGAAGTTCAGAATTCAACTCAAATTTAAATTCAAAAGTTGTTGGACATTTTATAAATACCAAACATTAACTGGGTCCGTTGAATACCATTAATTTTAAAAGATCGTTCAAACTTTTTCAAACGACCCACCGATCGTCGTTTTGAGCAGGAAAAGGTGGGTTGTATCGCAGTCAATGCGTTGAGCCTCCCTAACCGCAACAAAGGAGTTCCAAAGAGAGGAAGGCACCATGTGGTATGGAGGGAACGCGGAATCTATGCACCAGGTGCATAGAAACAGTAAGTTAAAAACGACGTTTGTGAAGCCAGGTAGAAGTTGGAGAAGAAAATAGTAGGTGCTGAAAAACAGGACAGTAGTGAACCAAAAAAAGATGGTCCTTAACATAACAAAAAATTATTTCAACAAAAAGAATATTTACCTAACTCTCAGCTTGGGCCCTCACATAGTCCCCCATAAGATGCGTGATGGTGATCTTATATGCACTGAATAAATTAAAAAACAAAGTAACTTGCAATATTATCACGTCAAGGCCAATGATAAGCCTTCATTTGCTAAACGGAGTGAACGGCAAAGAAATGTGCAATTTTATCACGTCAAGGCCAATGACAAACCTTCATTCACGAAACAGATATAAAAGCGAAGAAACTTGTAATTTTAACACTACAAGGCCAATGTCAATGACAAGCCTTCATTTACTAAACGGAGTGAAACGCAAAGAAACGAGCAATATTACCACATTAAGGCCAATGTCAACGACAAACCTTCAAATATGTTGAAAGAATCGGATAAAATCACACGCGCTCCTGAACCATCAGTCCACAATAGCATGACTTTGATAAATCGCTGTTGCTGTACTACTTCAGCAGCTACGATTTCTAAGTGCAATAGGTATTCAAATATTAATGAAGATTGAAGCCAGACTCAATAGATGACATAGGAAAGCTAAAGCATACCAATAGCAATGCCCCACACCCGTATCAACAGATGACATAGGGAAGCTAAAACACACCAATAGCACTGCCCCATACCTGTACTAGAGTGAGCAGGTGTCCAATGCTGAGGTCATCATGGAACTTGTGTTGGAAGACGCGCGTCTTACCAGAATCAACCCTACTTGTTGCAATAATGTCAAACTTCTAAACTTGACAGCCTCAGAAAGATTTGAGAATGTTTCAGCATTGCGTTTGGGTATTTGGCTTTAAAACTTTGTGTAAAACTGCTCAATGGCGTTTAATTCCATTGAATTGTAAAATAAGCACCTTTGGAAATCATAACAGTGGATGTGTTGCATTTCTGGCGGCATTCATTTAAATCCAATTAATTACCTTATTTTTGTGTGCAGCCTAACCTGGTCGACACTCTGCTTTCTGCTGAGAAAATGAATCCAAGTCCTCTGAACCCGTACCGTCGTAAGCTCGGTGGGTGTCGTCAGGTTCTTCTTGTTATTGCTCAGATTGCTCTACTCCTTCACACACTCTTGAGGCTAGAGATGTGACTTAAAAAAACCATGCCGTTTTTTAAAAAAAACACGTTTTTTTTTACAAAAAAAACTGTGGCCAAAAAAAATGTGGATATTTTTTTTTTTACTAACATTTCGTCTGAAAATAACTCAGCAAGAAAAAGAACCACATTACATTATTTGTTTTCATGTCAAATTACAAAATAAAAGAGCATACTTCTTAATTGGTGGTTTTCCATGGTTTTATGAAATTTTTTATTTTCTGCAGTTTCATGCTTTGATATTTCATTTATTTTACAATACATGTGAATGACCTTCAACTTCCAAAATGGTGTGTTATAATAACATATCTTTACTTATGGTCATTGATAGAGATGTGACTAAAAACCATGCTGTTTTTTAAAAAAAAAACATGTTATTTATACAAAATTATGAATAAAAACCATGGATATTAATATATTTATGTGACCTTAAAAATCCAATACTGTTTTTTTTAAAACATTGTTTTTTAACAGAAAAATCTTGACTAAATAAACATGGCTATTATATTTCATGGGACCAAAAAATTGTTTTTTTTAAAAAACATTTAAAAAAAATCATGACTAGAAAAACACATATATAAATATCAGGAAAGTTATTTTTTTTTAATCGAATAGTCTTTAGAAACTTATAAACAAGGAATGCTGTTAATATTGAAATCATGTTTGTTAGAACTGTACTAGGTCTTGGAATAAAATATCTACACAGAATCTATTCACTCCATAAAACCTTTCGGAGACCAGCTACATCCTCAGTCATTCAGTAAAATTTGGTGAAATAGACAATGAATTGTCACTGTTCCTTTGAAAAACATATGACTGAATGACTTACTGAGGATGGAGCTAGTCTCCGGAAGGTTTTATAGAGTGAATAGATTCTTTGTGGATATTCTATTCTAAGACCTGGTACGGTTCTAATGGATATTAATATATCTTATGTGACCAAAAAATCCATGCTGTTTTTTGAATGTTGTTGTTACAAAAAAGTCATGACTTAAAAACACGGATATTAATATACTTTATTTTACCATAAACAGCCATGCTGTTTTTTTGAAAAACATCTTTTTTACAGAAAAACCATGATTAGAAAATGTGGATATTAATATATATTATGTGCAAAAAAAAACCATGCTGGTTTTTTTAAATCATGTTTTCTTTACCAAAAAAATCATGACTAAAAAACATAGATATTAAGGACTTTTTGTGAAAAAAACATGGTTTTTAAAAGGTCATGTTTGTTTTGGTCAGATAAAATTTAATAACACATGTTTTTTGTAAAAAATATTTTTTTGAAAAAGCATGGTTTTTTGGTAACATAAAATAAATTAACATCCATGTTTTTTTACAGATTAGATTAGTCATTAGTTTTAGCCTCCCTACCCAGCAACAAATGCGGCCAAAGAGAGGAAGGAAGATTATGAAACAAGATCAAAGTTGAAGAAGACAGTAGTAGGTGCTGAAAAACAGGACAGCAGTGAACCGAAAAAGGTGGTCCTCAACATAACAAAAACATTTTATTTCAACAAAAAGGAGGCCTACCTAACTCTCAGCTTGGGCCCTCACATTGTCCTCCTAGGAGTGCTAGTTCCCATAGATACAATAATTGTATCCCCCTGAGGGTGTTTTTTTTACAAAGAAGTCGTGACCAAAAAATGAATAATAATAACTTTTTAATAAAAAAACATGTTTAAAAAAAATGATTTTTTGGTAACATAAAATATATTAATATCCATGATTTTAAGACACAATTCTTTATGAAAATTACATAAAATAAAACAGCATGGTTTTTTTGGTCGCATAAAATATATTCCTATCCATGTTTTCTTATACATCATTGTTTGTAAAAAAAACATATTTATTAAAAAAACAGAATGGGGTTTTTTAGGTCTCATATATATATATATATTCATGTTTTTTTAGTCATGATTTTTTAGTAAAAAAAACGTTTTTTTTTAAAACTGCATGGAGCTTTTTAGGTCACATAAAATATGTTGTTTTTTTTAGTCATGGTTCTTTGTAAAAAAAAACACCCCTTAGGGGATACAACCAGGGTTGCGGAGTCGGAGGAATAAATTTGAGACTCCGACTCCGACTCCGACTCCACCTTTCCAGAATTTGGCGACTCCGACTCCGACTCCGACTCCACCTTTCCAGAATTTGGCGACTCCGACTCCGACTCCGACTCCACCTTTTCAGAATTTGGCGACTCCGACTCCGACTCCACCTTTCCAAAATTTGGCGACTCCAACACCGACTCCGCCTATTCACAATTTTGGGATTCCAACTCCACCTATTCATAATTTACACGATGAATATTTTATTTCTTAGCTAGCGTTCACGGTCCGTCAAAAATGACGGGATTGAATACCTTTCTTCAACAAATTTTCGTTCGAGTGGAGTTTCCATGCTTAAACTCATTCCAAAGGTAACTTATTTTTCGTATTAGAGTAATAAACACTTGGAACACAGTATTTTTGAGCCGCAAGAGAAGTAGTTATTGCCATTCGTATCGCATAATAGATGCAGAAATTCAGCATTACTGAAAGCAACTGCGAGCTTGTGTATGTACATTGTAATATGCAATAGTGTATTGTAATACAGTACATTGTAATATACAATACCCCGTCGAACTCGGTATCCACGATTCAAACTCTGGTATATGAGGCTCTGGATCTCTCAGTTGTTTTGAACGTGGCATTATAGCTAGGGCACTTGTACGAAAATGAGTGTATTAATTGACCGTGAACTGAAACCAAGACCGCCAGTGCTAATTTTTCCTATCGATTCTTAAGAGCGTGACACGAAACGTGTAAATAAACACACGACTGTCAATCTTAGTAGTAGACGGTTGCAGATGTTGAAACCTGTACATATGTTCACTATTTTCTTTATTAACGAACGACTTTTAAATTGCCTGCAGAATTTTAATAATCAAGTTACTAGAGTACATGATAGGTGAAAAATGACGGGATTCGATGGTATCGTTTTAAAAAAATATCAAGATAAAGATGACAAACAAATATACCCATCCTAATAGTACCCGCGATTGAAATACAGTATTCTCGTACTTGTGCACTGGCAAAACTTTTATCACAGTTACGGTCATTAAGCATCTTTAAGAATGTCGCAGACGCACCAACCAAGCAACAACACTGTATTATAATTTAAATTATTTTTCGGCAAGAAGTTTTTAAAAAAATTTCCATACCTTTTCACTGCGATTAGCAGCATTTTCGTGACAATAGATTCGATTTTGACGCAATGTTTTTTATTTATAAACAAAAGTGAGCAGATGCCAGGTTTTTCATAATATATCAATGGTATTGATGATATTGTCCAAGCAAGCAGATTCCCATTGTAATAAAATAGAAGAAATTACGCACGAGAACATATATTTATTTACAAATTGACGGACACCTGGGTTTTTATTATACCGGGTGTCCCAAAAAATGTCCCCGATTTTTCAATTATTTATACCTCCGCTTTAAATTAAAATATTGGAATTGTCTTTTATTCACAGTGTAATAAATTTTGTTTCCTTTTAGAATAATTTAAGTTTATGAAAATCAGTTGAATAAACACTTCACAATGATCAATTTACTGAAAGGGGTAGAAAAATTAATTGTTCAAAGAAAAAGTTTTTTAAGGAATATTGATACTCTTCCTTATTTTGTACTTTCGAAAAAAATGAACAAACAAAAATATAAAAAGTAACAAATCATTACCATAAATAACGTTTAAACAAATAAAGTAATTCAGTATCCTTCGACATACCCTCCATTTCTCTCAAGGCAAGTATTACTTCTGGCCACCATTGAACGAAGAGTTTTACAGATTATTTCACCGTTTTCTTTCAGTTCTTGAAACACTGTTATTGAAAACACTTGAAACGTCTCAGAAGGTTTAAATACTTGGTGGTATGTTGGATACATCATTTTGAAATTATTCTTAACAGTAGGTATTGAGAAATGAAGAAGGACACCAGTGTTGCTTTTAAACCTTTCCCTTTGAACAATTAGTTTTTCTACCCTTTTCAGTAATCGATCATTGTAATGTGGTTATTTAACTGATTTTCAAAAACTTAAATTATCTGAAAAAAAATAAAATTTACTATAATGTGAAACACAGACAATTAAAATATGTTAATTTAAAGCGGAGATACGAGTATAATCAATTAAAAAGTCGGGGACATTTTTGTGGGGCACCCGGTATAGCGTTGATTGTTCATATGCAATAAAAGGGCAAGTGTCGCCTTAAACAAATAAATAAATTGGTTTAGGTATTTCCTGTGCGTAATCTCTCTTATGTTATTACAATGGAATTTTAAGATTTAAAACTTAAGGGCTACCATTCGAACATTTATTTCAAATACAGAAGAACTTCAAGGGAACAATAGCAAGTCGTTTCCCGAGATGCGCAAAAAGGGAAACAGCATCCAAGTTAGGCATATCTTGAGGATTCCAACAGTACGCACTGCAGCGTCCTCTGTACAATTTTTATTATTGAATTCCTTTAAAACGGAGACCGAAGATTTTCTTTAACGAAATGTTAGGTTTAAAAACGAAACTCCTTAAAAACAGAAGACCACCAATGGACGTGGCCGCTCATCAGCACGGTACTTCGGTAGGAAGTTTTAGTGGCGTTCTGAGTAGATAGAAACAGAGTTTTAAGATGTCTGGTCGCCGACTAGCTGAATATAGTATCTTGTTGCAAGATTGCATATAGCACTAAGATTATAACAATTATTTGACACTTAATTACCTTGAATAATAAGTGCCTGTTTACCGGGTCGAGGAGTTAAGGTCGCAGAAAGAGACTGCTTTTTACGCAAGTGAAATAAGTTAGAGGTGCCAAACCGACTTCATTAAAAGGGCGACATGCTGTCCAAGCAGAGTAAGCTCAAAGATAATTTAATTAGTTGACTCCAGTGCGTCACGAAAAATGTTAATTTAAGCGATTTTAGGTTGATGCAGGTCTGGTAGAAGCTCAAACATGCTTAATTATAGGAAGTTAAATTTAAACAAAAAACGAAAAGAAAAGATGTAGCTGCAAAACAAAAAGACGAAGAAAAGAAAGAACTAATTTCAACAGTTTCAAATTCTTGTCTGTCAACTATGACAGGTCATCTGAAGAAAACTTTTTCTTCCACAAAGCCGCCATCAGAAATACGGAAGGTTTTCAACAGGAAATTTCATTGAACAAATAAAATTGGCTGTTCGTCTTGGTTGGTTGGTCTGTCTCCTTTTCACTCTCTTAAAGATGCTTAATGACTGTATCTGTGATGCGAGTTTCACCAGTGCACTAGTACTAGAATATTTTAATCGCGGGTGCTATTAGGTTGGATATATTTCTTTATGATCCACATCTGGAGAATTCGTATAAAGACAATATTAAATCCCATCATTTATCATGGGTCGAGTACACAATTTTATATCCTGAGTGTTTCAGATCACGAGGTACAAAATTGCACACCAAGTAGAAAACGGCTAAATAAACACTTTTAATTCCATGAAATTTTCCCCCAAAATTCGGGGTCGTGAGATATTAGCTGTTTATTGTTTTAAATGATGAAATTTAATGACACAATTACTCGCAATATTTATTTTGAATTTACTTTACAAAATTGTTCAAAATATGTTCCACCTACATCAATGCACTTTTCGAATGTTAGCCTTAACGACTGCCGGATATTAGGAAACACGTCTGGCATTTATGTATCTGGCCAGCAGCCACTGCAATTCTGGTCACAAAATCTTCCTCAGACTCAATGAGTGTAGCATAGACAAGGCTCTTCACGTGTACCCAAAATATGAAATCGAATGGAGTCATGTCAGGAGATCTAGGAGGCCATGCAACTAAAAGATTTCGCCCGATCACCGTAAATTCAAATAAATATTGCGAGTAATTTAGTCGTTAAATTTCATCCTTCAAAACAATAAACGGCTAATATCTCAATGTCTCTTTCTTCTGAAAATTTCATAGAAGAAAAAGCTTTTATTCGGACATCTTCTACTTGGTGGGCAATTTTTTGCCTCTTATTCTGAAACACCCTGTATATTACTGACAAGTGTCTTCTGAGTAGGTAAAGTAGTCACTGCCTACACTGAAAAGCATAAATATGTATTCACAGTTTTTTTTATTACTAATTAAACACTCATTCAGTGAAATTATAATAGTTAATTCAATGACCATGCTTAAAATCCACAAAATGATATACATCTAGATAAAGTAGGCAAGATTTGCACGGTGCCTCTTATTCTCTGTGTCTACACTATGCAGGGTAACAATACAGAAAAGGTGTCATATTATTGCTCAACACTATTTTATATCACAGCTATAATAGGAAAGTTGTTTTGCTTTCGCCGCAGGGGACTGAAGTTTTCGGAACGTTTTGTTTACGAATAAAAGTCACTTTTAGTCATTGCGTGTAATATGATACTATCTCTTATTCTCGTCTAACTTTTTACTTCATGTTTGACACTGTCTTATTTTAATAAACGCCCATGTTCTTCTAATTTCATGTTTTTTGAAGCGATTTGAAACGTTTCCAGTAAGAAAATTTGTACTATCGCATAAATGCAACAACCATTGCAGCTGAGATAGGGCATTGCTTTCAGGCACATTATGTGTGTGACTATAAGTGAAGTTTTTGCTAGTGTGTGTTATTATTTTCATTGCAGCTCGTTTACATTGTATTTTAATTTTTCATGTCTCTCAATGCCGATATTGATTACCTTACAACATTTCCAAATCTTCCATAAGAAAAAGTAATTAATTATGTAATGCTGCAAAACGGATACTATTTCAGTGTTTAAAATTGTAGAAGCATAATATAAAATTCTCCATTTCAGCGTATGCTCACTTGAAAACTGGGGAGAGATACGAAGATAAAAATTCAACATGATAATGATATAGTGAAATACAATATAACTCTGAAAGAACCAAACAACATTCAAGAAATAACTTTAGAAATGAGCAGAAATTGTTATTAATAATACATGTTAACTTGACCTAAAGATAAGGAAGCCATATCAATTTTGAAAACATAACCTGAGAACTAGAAGTCTTTATGTACCAGACCATAGCTTCAGGTTTTGGCAAAGACTACTCATTGGCAATGCATCATTACCTAAAGACTAGAAATATTTATGATCACAACATAACTTTAAGTTTCTGCAAAGACTAGTCATTTGAAAATCCAATGTAAAAGGTGATATGTATCAGGCTTGATTGGAAATAAAGCATCCGTAGATGCCTTCATTATTTATTATTTATCAATCAATGCATCATTAAGAGCGTACATAGTTGCCACTCCTTACGTGAGTACAATGTATTGCATCAGCTGAAATGTTCTACGAGTAACTTGCAACACATTTAGTACTATTTGCTACTTCCTGTGTACTAATTGAAGGGGAAATGAATGAAACAGAAATATACAGAACAAATTTTCAATGCTTCAAATTACTAATTCTTGCTTAAATAACTCCATTATTATTCATTATTAATTCATTATTACTCCAGTAAAATTATATTTCTTTCTTGTATTTATCATATATAGGAATGCAAACCCACAAGGACTAGACAACAATGACGGTGTTATAGGTGATAGGTATCAATATGCTGTTTCAAACTTAAAACAAAATAATCAACAAAAACATTGCGTATTTTTAGATTTTCAGCAAAGTATTCTAACTCTGTTTTGTTTACTTTCGGTTTCAAACAATTATAAATAATTTTTAGTAAAAATTAGAATCGCAGACAGCAAAAAATAGCGACTCCAACTTCGACTCCACCATCCGAATGAACGACTCCGACTCCGACTCCGACTCCACCACACTCGGAAAAGCGACTCCGACTCCGACTCCGACTCCACCACACTTCAGAGAAGCGACTCCGACTCCGACTCCGACTCCACCCTAAAACATGCGACTCCGGCGACTCCGACTCCAGACTCCGACTCCAGACTCCGACTCCGACTCCGACTCCGACTCCGCAACCCTGGATACAACTATTGTATCTATGGGAATTAGCGCTAACAGGGGGACCATGTGAGGGCCCGAGCTAAAGGTTAGGTAGGCTTCCTTTTTGTTGTAATAAAATAGGTTTTTGTTTTTTACGGACCATCGTTTTTCGGTTCACTGCTATCCTGTTTTTCAGCACCTACTACTTTCTTCTTCAACTTTTTTCTTGTTTCATGAACTTCTTTCCTAGCTTACTGTTTCTGTGCCCCTTGTGCATAGATTCCGCGTTCCCTCAACCCCATACTAAATGGTGCCTTACTCTTTCCTCTCTTGGAACATCTTTGTCGTGGTTAAGGGAGGCTAAAACTTTCTTGTATAATAATATAATAATGTAAAAAAAAGCATGGTTTTATTTGGTACCATAAAATATATTACTATTCATTTTTATCAGTCAGAATTTTTTGTAAAAAAAATGTAAAAAAAACAACATATTTTTTTGGTGACCTAAAATATATTAATATCTATGGTTTTTAGTCATTTTTTTTGTAATGAAAACATAAAAAAGAAACCATACAGTAAAAGTGGTGGCAGATAACCCACAATTACCTAGAGGAGTCTAAGAGGTACAGCAGGAGCCACAGAACTTATATTGATGGAGTCAAAATTCAGAGCTTATTATTTCTGCAAAGTCTGATTTTTTTGGTCACATAGAAATAAAATCAGACATAGTAGAGATAGTAAGCTCTGAATTTTGACTCCATCAATATAAGTTCTGTGGCTCCTGCTGTTCCTCTTAGACGCCTCTAGGTAATTGTGAGTTATCTGCCACCACTTTTACTGTATGGTTTCTTTTTGATGTTTTTATAACAATAAAATGACTAAAAAACATGGATATTAATATATTTTAGGTGTCCAAAAAAAAAACCCAGACATATACTTAACAAAATTTAGGTGTGCAAAAAAACCAAAAAAAAACAAAAAAAAATAACAAACACGTTTTTTTTTGCAAAAAAACCGCAATCAAATAAAACCGTTTTTTTTGCATCACTACTTGAGGCTAGGCTTGGTTTTTTGCACACTTCGCAAATAGGGATCATGGTATGTTGGCTCAAAATATGGACATCTATTTTTTGCTAACATTATTGTCTTTGTGTGTGTTTACCTTTGCTCATGGAAGGGAGTCTTCTGAGTTGCCTTTTGGTTGTGGGAAGAACTGAGAATTTTGAGATTTTATTTACACGAGAAAATTGACTTTGGTGAAAAAATTCTACTCACACCCAAAAAATTGGCTCACAGTATAAAAAGCCTATGTTTTCTTATCAGTTCTAATTTAAATTCAGCCTTTTCAAGAATAGCTTTGAGATTTGCTGCATTTGTAAAATGATTCTCCAGTCGTATTTATCAGCCTTGCCTCTCAGTTAGTTTGCCTTATTGGATCTAGAAGTTGAATCTACTCCGTGGAAACGGCAATTTTAATTGCATTTTAGAATTATTGAGAGCATTTCTAATGAAGACTACTCTGTGTGTGCTATACATTTCCACAAGGGTCGGCATAAAAAATTCCATCAAACACTTCAAACAATTAAAAATTTCCAAAGTTGTTTTTTGCTGTATTTTTGTGAGTGCATTGTTGCCTTTTAAATTGTTTTCACTGCTATTTATGTGAGTGGAACTTAATGCCAACCTTAGCCCTCAGTCCTTTTCAGTCTGTCTTTGAAGCTTTAATTTTGATCAGCCAAATCAAGAGTTTTACCTAGCCTCCACTGACCAAGTTTGTGCAAGAAGGATCCTGAATTTTGTGCATTGTATTTTTTCTCTCGTATGAGTGGCTGACACGCTCATGTCTGTTGTGGAAAGTCAATGTCTAAAGAACTTCTCAATTTTGTACATTTGATTTGCATTGGAGGCAGGGTTGGCCCATGAAAAAACCACCCAAAAAAGCCCAAAAAAACCCACGTGAAAGAACCCACTAAAAAGTGGGGTTTTTTGGGCTTTTTTGGGATTTATTAGTGCTATTTAAAATTCACTCGTTTTCAAGCTTATAGAATCAAAATGAGCTAAATATTTATATTGTCAAAAATTTGTCCAAGGCATTTGCATGATTATGACAATAAATATTGAAAAACAAAAAAAAACACCACTATAAAAATAAAATAAGAAAACCCTAATCACAAAAAAAAACTTGAACGACTAGTACATTTCCATGAGTTCCATTTCCAAAGTAAAAAACAAAAACTTATAAACAAATGCAGTTTGACTATTTGAGAGTATAGAGATTTCTGAATTCTTCCTCTGTCTGCTAGACTAGACTGCTACTACAGTACTACAGTATTTCTCTTTCTACATCCACTGCCATTTCATAGTTGTCATCCACATCATGATCATTTGTGAGGTGGCGATATAATGAGACCAATTTTGGTGCGCGTTCCGATCCTAATCTATTTTTCAATTTATTCCACACAATTCCAAATATTTAGAAAGTTCTCTCGATGGATCCTGAACTTGCGGGGCAAGAATGAAGATCGCTTATAAACTTGCAGAAACCCTCTGCCAGTGTTTTTTTCAGGAATCTGCATTTTCTGCTGTTTCATGTCTTGAATATCCCACCATCAACGAGGAGTCATTGTCTTAGTGATATTCTTGTTGAACATGTGTTTTGGGAAGATGTTGGAGTCCTTCAATTTATACAAATGAATCGCACCGATGAACTCCGGATTGTACTCAACCAACCACTCTTCAATATGTGTCTCCTGTGAGAGCTTTGCCTGAAACAAGTCTAACAATTATGGTCAGATGGGGTAAGACACGACCGCAGCCATCATGGGTTGAGAAAGTAAAGAAACGACTGGCCTATGGTGAGCATTCAAGCTGCACTGGAACAAATTTGACGATGGAATCTGTTAGAGCATTTATTTCTAATCATTTTAGTGTTTGTTGCTATCCTGAACTGCAAAAAGTGATTTTTTTGGCAAATCAAAAAAAAAATTTTTGGCATGCACTACATGTTGTAACATGTAACACTGTGGTTGACTGACTTGGCTTGCGCTGCTAAGCCCTCCAGCTCACACAATACACATGTTAAGTTGTTAACAGCATGACTGTTAAGTGATGTGCAGCTGTCTTGCTTCAAGTTGCTTGTGGTGGTTACTTATGATCTGCATGGTGCTTCCCTCTCACATGACTTGCGTCTGTCTGCTGCTAAAACAAATTACAATGAATTGACAAGCATAGCAATTCTCTTTACACAACTTATATCTTTACAGACTGCAGAGCTATGTCCCTATGCATATGGTAATTGGTAAATGGTAATTGTGATGGACAAACTTAATTCATATATTGTTCATATAATGTAATAATTCATACAATAATGTAATATAATGTTGGAAATAAAGTAATCAAATAACATTTACTCAATAAGTGTATATATATAAACCTGGAAAAGAGGCAACTGGAGCTGTGTGAATGACTCTTTTAAACAAAAACAGGTATTACGAAAAACCCAATAAAGCACAAAAAAAAACAATAAAACCCAAAAAAAAAATTTAACCAAAAAAACCCATGTGGGTTGGGTTTTTTTAAAAAACCCAGGGTTTTTTCCATCCCTGATTGGAGGTGATCTTTTTCACGTTATGTAGTGGGTAACCTTTGGAACCCTGCTCTCATTTATGCATAGCACATCATTCCTTGAGTTTGTGATAGTGCTTGATATAAAATTATTTACCTCCAGTAACCCTCAGGTGATACAACTATTTTATCTATGGGAATTAGCACTCTCAACAGTTAAGGACCCAAACTGAGAGCTAGGTAGGCCTTCTTTTTTGTTGAAATGAAATGTTTTTTGTTCCATTAAGGACTCACCATTTTACGGCTAACTGCTGTCCTGTTTTTCAGCACCTACTACTTTCTTCTTTGGCTTTGAAATTGTTTCATAATCTTCTTTCTCAACTTACTGTTTCTATGCCCTTTCTACACAAATTCTGCGTTTTCTTAACTCCATACTAAATGGTGCCTTCCTCCTTCCACTCTTTGGATCGCCTTTGTGGCGAATAGGGAGGCTTAAACTAACTAATAATCTAATCTGTTGTGGTGCTAAGGGAGGCCAAAACTAATTTTTAATCAAATAATCTGGTGCATCAGTCGGGTCGGTGCTGCCAGTGCTGGTAGGGAGCGAGGGCGGGGGTCTGCAGGTGTCTGTACAGCTGCTGCTGCATCTCCTCTGCCTCGCTCTTGAGTACTACACAGCGCTGCTCTACACGGGCTCTTTTGCGCGCGCCTCCTCCACGGCTAAAGTAAAGTTTTTGCTCATCTCTAGTAAATTTACATGTGGTGCAGATGTAAAGTGAAGTTTTTGCTCATCTAAAAAAATTAATTTGTGGCTCAGATGATTTAAGATAAATGATAATAATATTAATAATTATTTATTATCTAATTTGCACAAAAAGTGCTTTGTTAATGTGTTATAGATAGTAATAAAATGTCAAAGCTGTTACCTCTATATGCAATTAAATGCCGTTAGTAAGAGTTGTTTTTCGTTGAGGAGTGTTTTCTGAGTAGAATGTTAAGAACTGGCTGCGTTTGCGTGGATGTTCATGCTTTGCTCAGCAAGTTCAAACTAATAATTAATGGTGGTTTGACTTTTCATTTTTTATTCCTACTATTCCCACAGAGAAGGATCTCAAGAAAAACTTGCTTATTTTAGCACCATTTTAAGTTATATCCCTTGTACCTGTTGTTTATTTCAGCATCATTTCATATCACTTGCACCTGCAGTTTATTTCAGCATCATTTCATAGCACTTATACCTGCAGTTTATTTCAGCATCATTTCATATCACTTGCACCTGCAGTTTATTTCAGCATCATTTCATATCACTTGCACGTGCAGTTTATTTCAGCATCATTTCATATCACTTACACCTGCAGTTTATTTCAGCATCATTTCATAGCACTTGCACCTGCAGTTTATTTCAGCATCATTTCATATCACTTGCACCTGTTGTTTATTTCAGCATCATTTCATATCACTTATACCTGCAGTTTATTTCAGCATCATTTCATATCACTTGCACCTGTTGTTTATTTCAGCATCATTTCATATCACTTGTACCTGCAGTTTATTTCAGCATCATTTCCTATCACTTGCATCTGCAGTTTATTTCAGCATCATTTCATATCACTTGTACCTGCAGTTTATTTCAGCATCATTTCATATCACTTGCACCTGCAGTTTATTTCAGCATCATTTCATATCACTTGCATCTGCAGTTTATTTCAGCATCATTTCATATCACTTGCACCTGCAGTTTATTTCAGCATCATTTCATATCACTTGCATCTGCAGTTTATTTCAGCATCATTTCATATCACTTGCATCTGCAGTTTATTTCAGCATCATTTCATATCACTTGCACCTGTAGTGTAAGAGACTAAGTGAAGATAAAATGAGAACGCTGAACACAGAACCCTGGCTGCGTGAGCTGCACGTCGACCACGAGTAGCAGCAGTAGCAGCGGTGGTGAGGGCAGCGAGGTGGGGGCCCCGCAGGTGTGGCGGCAGGTGTTCTCCTGCGTCCGGCAGCTGGGGGCAAAGCTCGAGTGGTCCCTCGCTAAACACTTCACGCCTGATGCCAACAGGTAAAGCTGTGTAACCCAGACAGTTCCTCCCTTCCCATTTTTGTATCCCAATTCTCATCAATGTTGGTTTTGTTTTTATCCGTTCCATGCCTTAGTCCTGACAGTAATCAAGCCCTCATCCTTCATTGTTTACGGGTGATAATAGGATTGAGAAATTTACTTCCCTTGAATTATTTTCTTTTAGAGTTGGGAATAAGTTCAGGTTTAAAAAGCTGACAAAGTAATAACGGGGCTTTCGATCTGCGCCCTAGACATGGATAGACATGTTCAATTGGTCGCTTTAGTTGCTTTAGTTTATTGTGTTCAGTTGGGTTCTGCAAATTATGTTCAGTCCATCACCCTCAGTAATATTTTATGCATTCAGTAATATTGAACATAATCATAGACGATGTGGAACTTCGCTTGTAGAATAGTTTTGTTAAGATTTTGGATGTCAAATACATACCGACTTCTCACTGTGTGGCTATTGGGTGCAACAGAGAGCATTGGATGCATCTCAACAGACGGTGCTGCTGAATTTAATAATTGTTGATAGAAAATTTATGCTGACTTCATCAATTTTTTGCTGGTGATAGCATATGCCAGAATAATCTCACCTAGCCGATCTATGACTCAAGATTCAATGCCGTGGGTGTTATTCTGCGATGGTGTGCTTCGTGAAACATTGTTCTGGAAGAACACGCTTACACTATATTCGCACCCAATATTTTTCCTCTGTAACAAACTGCCTGCATTATCCTCACAGCATTTTAGGGGAAATCCCCAGCATCTCAGTGTGACACAGCACCAATATGCCCCCATATCGACATGTTGCCAACGTTTCCCAGTAGACAGGTATAGAGATGTGACTAAAAAAAAAACCATGCCGTTTTTTTTAAAAAAAACACGTTTTTTTTACAAAAAAAACCGTGGCCAAAAAAATGTGGATATTTTTTTTTTTTTAAATATTTTGTCTGAAAATAACTCAGCAAGAAAAAGAACCACATTACATTATTTGTTTTCATGTCAAATTACAAAATAAAACAGCATACTTCTTAATTGGTGGTTTTCCATGGTTTTATGAAATTTTTTATTTTCTGCAGTTTCATGCTTTGATATTTCATTTATTTTACAATACATGTGAATGACCTTCAACTTCCAAAATGGTGTGTTATAATAACATATCTTTACTTATGTCATTGATAGAGATGTGACTAAAAACCATGCTGTTTTTTAAAAAAAACATGTTATTTATATAAAATTATGAATAAAAACCATGGGTAATAATATATTTATGTGACCTTAAAAATCCAAAACTGTTTTTTTTAAAACATTGTTTTTTAACAGAAAAATCTTGACTAAAAAAACATGGCTATTATATTTCATGGGACCAAAAAATTGTTTTTTTTAAAAACATTTTAAAAAATCATGACTAGAAAAACACATATATAAATATCAGGAAAGTTATTTTTCTTTAATCGAATAGTCTTTAGAAACTTATAAACAAAGAATGCTGTTAATATTGAAATCATGTTTGTTAGAAATGTACTAGGTCTTGGAATAAAATATCTACACAGAATCTATTCACTCCATAAAACCTTTCGGAGACCAGCTACATCCTCAGTCATTCAGTAAAATTTGGTGAAATAGACAATGAATTTTCACTGTTCCTTTGAAAAACATTCAACTGAATGACTTACTGAGGATGGAGCTAGTCTCCGGAAGGTTTTATAGAGTGAATAGATTCTTTGTGGATATTCTATTCTAAGACCTGGTACGGTTCTAATGGATATTAATATATCTTATGTGACCAAAAAATCCATGCTGTTTTTTGAATGTTGTTGTTACAAAAAAGTCATGACTAAAAAACACGGATTTAATATACTTTATGTTACCATAAACAACCATGCTGTTTTTTTGAAAAACATCTTTTTTACAGAAAAACCATGATTAAAAAATGTGGATATTAATATATATTATGTGCAAAAAAAAAACCATGCTGGTTTTTTTAAATCATGTTTTCATTACCAAAAAAATCATGACTAAAAAACATGAATATTAAGGACTTTTTGTGAAAAAAACATGGTTTTTAAAAGGTCATGTTTTTTTAAAATTTAATAACACTCATGTTTTTTGTAAAAAATATTTTTTTCAAAATGCATGGTTTTTTGGTCACATAAAATAAATTAACGTCCATGTTTTTTTTACAGATTAGATTAGTCATTAGTTTTAGCCTCCCTACCCAGCAACAAATGCGGCCAAAGAGAGGAAGGAAGATTATGAAACAAGATCAAAGTTGAAGAAGACAGTAATAGGTGCTGAAAAACAGGACAGCAGTGAACCGAAAAAAGGTGGTCCTCAACATAAAAACATTTCATTTTAACAAAAAGGAGGCCTACCTAACTCTCAGCTTGGGCCCTCACATTGTCCTCCTAGGAGCGCTAGTTCCCATAGATACAATAATTGTATCCCCCTGAGGGTGTTTTTTTTACAAAGAAGTCGTGACCAAAAAATGAATAATAACTTTTTAATAAAAAAGCATGTTTAAAAAAAACAATGATTTTTTGGTAACATAAAATATGTTAATATCCATGATTTTAAGACACAACTTTTTATGAAAATTACATAAAATAAAACAGCATGGTTTTTTTGGTTGCATAAAATATATTCATATCCAGGTTTTCTTATACATCATTGTTTGTAAAAAAAAACATTTATTAAAAAAACAGAATGGGGTTTTTTAGGTCTCATATATATATATATTCATGTTCTTTAGTCATGATTTTTTAGTAAAAAAAACACCCCTCAGGGGATACAACTATTGTATCTATGGGAATTAGCGCTAACAGGGGGACCATGTGAGGGCCCGAGCTAAAGGTTAGGTAGGCTTCCTTTTTGTTGTGATAAAATAGGTTTTTGTTTTTTTACGGACCATCGTTTTTTGGTTCACTGCTATCCTGTTTTTCAGCACCTACTACTTTCTTCTTCAACTTTTTTCTCGTTTCATGAACTTCTTTCCTAGCTTATTGTTTCTGTGCCCCTTGTGCATAGATTCCGCGTTCCCTCAACCCCATACTAAATGGTGCCTTACTTATCCTCTCTTGGAACATCTTTGTCGTGGTTAAGGGAGGCTAAAACTTTCTTATATAATAATAATGTAAAAAAAAGCATGGTTATATTTGGTACCATAAAATATATTACTATTCATTTTTATCAGTCAGAATTTTTTGTAAAAAAAAAACATGTAAAAAAAACAGCATATTTTTTTGGTGACCTAAAATATAATAATATCTATGGTTTTTAGTCATTTTTTTGTAATGAAAACAAAAAAGAAACCATACAGTAAAAGTGGTGGCAGATAACCCACAATTACCTAAAGGAGTCTAAGAGGTACAGCAGGAGCCACAGAACTTATATTGATGGAGTCAAAATTCAGAGCTTATTATTTCTGCAAAGTCTGATTTTTTTGGTCACATAGAAATAAAATCAGACATAGTAGAGATAGTAAGCTCTGAATTTTGACTCCATCAATATAAGTTCTGTGGCTCCTGCTGTTCCTCTTAGACGCCTCTAGGTAATTGTGGGTTATCTGCCACCACTTTTACTGTATGGTTTCTTTTTGATGTTTTTATAACAATAAAATGACTAAAAAACATGGATATTAATATATTTTAGGTGTCCAAAAAAAAACCCAGACATATACTTGACAAAATTTAGGTGTGCAAAAAAAACAAAAAAAAAAACACATAAAAAACACATTTTTTTTGCAAAAAAAAAACGCAATCAAATAAAACCGTTTTTTTGCATCACTAGACAGGTAACACCCCACATGACGGTCCATGCTTTGCTGTGTAGGGAGGTGATCTTCCAGCAAGTGCAGGCAGCCATGAATAACGTCTGCGCCCCCGCGCGCCCCTCGATGCCGAGGAGGTACGCATGGAGCTTCTCTACGTGACAGCCACCCTCTTTCTGCACACTCTCCATGACTACACCACCAACCGCAAGCAAGGTGACTCGTCACCACAAACCTTTATTAAGATCTGTGCTTTTTTTGACAATGTGGTCAGTGTCACTAAATAAGAGAAGCAAAATCGTTTTCCTGCATGTCCTCCATGACTGCTCCACCAACCTCATGCTAAGTGACGTGTCTTCAAGTAGACTTGGCACGCCGATCATTGAAGCACATGCCGATTTCAGAACCTGTATAGTTTCAAAACTCAATGTCGATGATCTTGGATCACATGCCCAGGGAGGAGGCAGTCAGCTCTCTATTGTTGAATGGAACATGTTGACCATGATGGGTTAAACTGAAGTTTAATATTCAACTCAAATTTAAAATTGTTGAAAATTTTATAAATACCAAACATCAACAATACGATTAATATTGAAAGATTGTCAAAAATTTGTAGATGACCCATCGATGAGGCGTTTCACAGCTGGAAAAACTCAAGTACAACCCTCCGGTGGGTTGTTTCACAGGCGATGTGTTAACCTCAGTGCGTTCTTTGACAATGGTTGCATGGAGTTGGTCGATGGCAATATGGTAGAGAAGAATGACCCATAACTGTGTGTGGCATGAACATCCTTTATATTAAGATATTTTTTAAATTCAATGTGTTGTAATGCACATCATGTATAAACTTTTTTTTTAATAAACTGTGTTTCTTTCTGTGCGTGCAGACCAAAGTTCGAGTGTAGGGCTGACACTGGTGGAGGCATTCACAGCGTCGGTGGTGACCAGCCGCAGCAGCTCGGTCTGTAGCGATGACCTGGACGTGCTCTCGCCGCCCCGGCCCAAGCGGCACAGAACTTCTCAAGACATTGACACCTTGGTGCCTCTCATCAGTGTTGGACAGGTTGAGTGTACTTGCTTCCTTCTGCATATACCGTAAATTTCTGATTCACGTTCTGATATAAATGAATGACATTTCATCTGAAACGCAACTTTTTTAATAAATGACTATCATACAAAGTGAAATGTTGTCGTCCAATTATATTTTCACATTTCTTGGGAACGATAAAAATGTATTCGAGTAGTAAAGTCGATTTCCCTGTGTTGCTACTTACAACCTAACCAAACCAACTTTTAACCACCTCGGATATGCGATGAATGTGTTAAATTTGTGTAAACACAAGTGAAGTGTGAGATTGGTTGTGCCTAGGGCAAGAAATTTTTGTGCAATATATCCCATGTTGTCATAGCTGGTAACTATTATTATTATATTACACAGGGCGAATGCGTGCGTAACAATCTACTGCTGTATCACTTGTGAATATATTGTTTGAAAGTTGTTAAGTTTTTCTTGTTATACGAGTGAAGCGTGATGTTTTTTTTCACAATAAATCCTATGTTTTCAAAGCTAGAGACTGCAACTGTTACCTTTGCTGGGCAGGGCGAGGGTGTGTGCAGCAGCGGCTTGCCCAGGCTCTGACGACCGCCATCAAGTGCTGGGACCTGCTCCACTGCCACGCCAAGCTCAGGGCAGGTGCGGTCCTCCTGCTCGCTCTCCTTACCTCACTTGCTAATATTAGCGGACAGTCAATGCACCTAGGGAAAATATGGGAGGTCCCGAGCGAAAGGTTAGGTAGGCCTTCCTGCTTCTTCTCACCTCAGTTGCTAGATTGCCTTGTTCATCGCCATGATAGTCAATACAACTTTTTCTCTGGGGTTGACAGATTTCCTTGGTTCTCCCGAAGATAGTCAATACAATCTACACTGGCTTTTTTCTAGCCAAGAAAGTCAATACCATCTACACGGGCTTTTTTCTAGCCAAGAAAGTCAATCTACACTTTTTTTTCGCCAAGATAGTCAAGACAATCTACACTGGCTTTTTTTCTTGCCAAGATAGTTTATACAGTGTACACTGGTACTGTCCCCACCTCAGTTGCTACACTGGCTTGTTTATCGCCAGGATAGTTAGTACACTCTACACTTTTTTCTGGGGTCGAAAGATTGGTTCTCCTCAAAGAGATACAACTATTGTATAAATATGAATTAGCCCTCCCAGAGGAAAAGTATGTGAGGGTCCGAGCTGAGAGTTAGGTAGGCCTTCTTTTTGTTTAAATAAAATGTTTTTTGTTATGTTGAGGACCACCTTTCTTCGATTCACTGCTGTCCTGTTTTTCAGCACCTACTACTTTCTTCTTCAAATTTTTTCTTGTTTCATGAACTTCTTTCCTAGCTTGCTGTTTCTGTACACCTTGTGCATAGATTCCGCGTTCCCTCAACTCCATACTAAATGGTGCCTTCCTCTTTCCTCTCTTAGAACATCTTTGTCGTGGTTAAGGGAGGCTAACACTTTCTTATATACTAATAATAATGTTAGCACTACTGCTACTCTGTGTAGTTATTACCAGCATTTATTCAAAGATAGGTTAAAGCTGCTCTGTCAAACACGTGCATGTTGCAAATAATCACATTTGTTTGTTAAAATTAAAGCAAAGGGAAGAATCTTATTATAAATTCAAGTTAAAGGCTGATTGTTCCTCTGGTGTCAATCTGGGTAAGAGTTTTCTTTAGTGATGAACTCTGTTTTATTTGTATTCTTGTTGGAAGGGTTTAATTTCTCTCTTAAGTTTATTAATTTTGGATTCTGAGTAGTGTGCAGAAATTAGTGTGCTTTTGCTAAACATTATTTTCGTGATTTGAGTGGAATTCTTTTTGAACAATTAAAATTACAACAAAGTAGGGAAAATTATTTCTCTCTTCGGATGACCTGGCTTTCTCCTGGATCACGCTCTGACCTCTCCTTGGGGGCTGGCAGGAGCCTAGGCCCGTCCTGCCAGTTTGAAGTCGCATGCGGCGAGGGCTAGTGGGAGGGGTGGCTGGGTAGGCGGGGGGCTGTTTAAACGTCCTTGGCGTGCGGGAACGCGCCTTCGACTAGTCAAGCGCATCAACCTGCTGATCCTGGTCACTCTGACTGCTATGCCTGTACCTAGCGAGCGTTCCCGTTGGGACTACGTGTGCCCGACATCAGGGATCCCCTTGTAGGCGGCCGTTTTTGGTGCTGGCTCGGGGTGACAGGTGAAACCTTACTTTTTCTCAACATGGAAAATCTTCCCGCTATATCTTCGATGAAGACTGGACCCTCACGCACGGACACCTGTACTGAATCTTCCTCAACTTTGCCATTGGCGCAGCAACCACCATCACAGTCTTCTGCGAGTGGTGACGCTGAAGCCGGGTCGTCTGAGAAAATGAATATTATCCTTGAACCTCATGTTCCCCCATCTCAGAGTCAAAGGGTGCAACCACACCGACACAAGCGCCGTGTTCGGCGGCAACATTTGTTTGCAGAGCCCCTGGCCAGTGTCGATGATAACGGAAATGCAGCTCTCCCAACGGAATTTAAAAGATTTTTCATTATTAAAACCAAGGATGGATCGCAAATGAGCCACGTTGACGTGATTGAAGCCAATCGTCACCTGTGCAGGGGACTTGGTGGCAGACCTGCGAAGGTAACAAGACCCGGAACGGCGGTCTATTGGTTGAGGTGCGCAACCAGCACCAAAGTGCGGCTATCTTAGGCCTGCGATCCCTTGCGGGAGTTGGCGTGCAGGTATCTCCTCATGACAGACTTAATGAGTGCAAGGGTACCATATGGTACGCCAACTATCCTCAGTATAGCGACGACCGCCTCCTAGAGGAACTGAAGCAATTCGAAGTGAAAGCATTATACCGGATCAAGAGATTCGAGCGGGGCGTTTTGATGCCCTCGTCAATATACATCCTCACTTTTGACCGCTGCCACCTACCACAGTCTGTAGACATTGGATGGACAAGATGCCTCGTGCGCCAGTACGTGCCGAAGCCCCGCCGCTGTTTCAAGTGCCAGGACTTTGGGCATGGTGCCAGGTCCTGCCGTGTTGAGCCTGGCGTGTGCGTCAACTGCGCGGAAGAACAGCATGAACTGCCCTGCACCAAATCTCCCCGATGTGCCAACTGTGGTGAACAACATCCTGCTAGCTCTCAGTCTTGTTTCTATTATAAACTTGAAGAGGAAACCCTAGCGGTGCAGACAAACCAGCGCATCAGCTATGGCGAGGCTAAGCGCGTGGTTGGCAGCCGTTTTAATAAAACCCGAGTTACCTATGCAGAGAAGGTTAAAGCCTCTCAAGCGATGCCCACCAACCGTGTTCCCGGCCCTGCTGGCCGGTGCCAGCTGAGGGATACTGCAGTGGAACGGGAGCCGGGTGCTGGTGGAGCGGCCATCCCAAGAATATCTGCAACTGAAGAACAACCACATGCATCCAAAAGTAGAGCGAAAAGAAATCCAATGGAAACTTTAGTGGCGGACCAGCCAAACACACCTGGTGAACTTTTGAGAACAATACCTTCTATAATAACCTCGAGAAAGCGTACACAGAGCGGCACGTCGCCGACCCACAGCATCAACATGGGGAAAGTGGCAAAAGCACCTAGAGTCACCGAAAGAGCTCTTGATGCACTTCCAAGCCAGGCAAAGTCTATTCCGGAGCCGGAGCCGGCAGCCCCGCCTGGTGGTATATCGGAACCAGAATGCAAAGTGGATAGAGTGCCCCGACCAGGCGTGCGGATGCTTGGCCGTGGAAGTGGGGCTGTGGGGAGCGCTGGACGTGACCTTTCGGTTCCTCGTTCGGACGGGCGCAGGTCTGAGCGGGATAGTGAGCGGCATATTGTGACTCAGCGTGTTCGTTCTCTGGAACGCGTCACAATTGTCCCAGAAGATGTCGCGTCGCATATGATGAAGAAATTTCCTATCCCGCGTGGCTTCCCAACTAAGCCACCTCCCGCAGTGCCAATTCATACATGGAATGATAGACCCATAAGCCCCGTGCCGCCTGATCTGGCAACCGCTCTGAATGAGGGTGCTGAGAAGGACTCCACGCGTGCTAAGCCTCGAACTGGTAAACCGTGAACACCTGTATCCAATGGAATATTAGAGGATTTCCACGTAACTACGGAGATTTGAGGGCCCTCGTTGAGGAGTACCAACCTTGGTGCGTTTGCCTCCAGGAGACCCTTCTTGGAAGCCTGAACCCTACACCCCCAAACAACTATTGCATTGAGGTTTTTTCCCCGGTGCCTAATCCAGTGCCTGGAACGGGACTTGCAGTACTTGTGCGGAGAGATGTGGGTTATAGTAAAATAACAATCAATACTGGACTACAGGCCCTGGCCCTCCGTTTGTGTATTGGGTAACGTATGGTCTCCGTATGCAATATCTATACCTCACCCGGAGATCCCTTAACCTCACAGGACCTCATCCTTCTCAGTAACCAACTAGCAAGACCAGCGTTCATCCTTGGAGACGTAAATGCCAAACATGTTCGTTGGGGCAATTTGATAAATGATCGGCATGGCAGAACGGTGGAAGAGTTCTTGGATGCTACCGAGTTGTGCCTGTTGAACACCGGAGCCCACACTCACTTTCATGTACAAAGCGGTACCTCCTCTGCAATCGACGTCAGCATGTGCACGCCCGACATTTTTCCTGATACGCAGTGGTCTGTGCTTGGGGATACGTGTGGTAGTGACCACTATCCTATCCTTTTGAGTTTGGTACGGTACCAACCTGAGCCCGTGAATCCACGCCTCAATTTTAAAATGGCAAACTGGAGAAACTTCGAATCCTGCTCGCGAATGGAAGAACCAGATAAGAGTTGCAGTGTGGATGAGCTGGTCGATCACTTTGTCAGAACAGTGCGTGCGGCTGCCGACGCTGCCATCCCAAAGTCCCAGGGAGGCTGTCAGAAACATCGTGTTCCATGGTGGAACTACGAGTGTGCAATAGCTAATTGTGAACGGAAGCGAGCCTTGCGGCGCTACCAACGAACTAAAGAGCTGGCCCATAAGATCGCCTACAACCGAGCGAGGGCTCGAGCGCAACTAGTAAAGGATGTAGCGCGTAAGACATCATGGCAGAAGTATGTCTCCAGCCTGAATACCGACACCCCTATGGCCAAGGTATGGCAGAGAGTGAACAAAATGAAGGGAAATTATGGACATAGGTCACTGTGTTTGGAAGTTGATGGCTCTCTGTCACGGCAGATCCGGATCGTGTAACAGAAGCTTTGGCTCGGAGCTTCTGTCGTGTCAGCAGCGGGTATCCCTCCTTGGCTCTCAGACGTCAACAGGAGCGGCAACCACTTGATTTTTTGACTAATTCCACCTACTCTTACAACGATCCCCTCACAATGGTAGAGCTTTGTTGTGCCTTAAAAAAGTGCAAAAACACAGCCCCCAGGCCTGATGGTGTTTACTATCAAATGATGAAAAATGTGGATCATACGGCAATATCATTCCTTCTCTATTATACAACAAAATCTGGAGCACACGCACATATCGGCAGCAATGGCGAACAGCAACAATCATGGCTTTTGCTAAGCCCAACAAGCCTGCCTCTAGCCCAGATAACTATCAACCTATTGCTCTGACTAGTTGCCTTGGTAAGCTGCTGGAAAAGATGGTAAATGTACGGCTCACGCGATGGCTGGAGGCTGAAGAACTGTTAAATCCCGTACAGTTTGGTTTCCGACAACACCGCGGAACCATAGATGCTCTGCTCCGTCTACAGAACTACCTGGTAGCTAACCTCGCAGAACGCCGACAGACTGTATGTGTTTTCTTCGACCTGCACAAGGCCTATGATACTGCGTGGAGATATGGGATCCTCAAATCATTGCATGGATATGGACTCCGTGGTAATATGGCCTTGTATATCCAGGAGTTTCTTGGTGAGAGAACCTTCCGTGTTAGAGTAGGTGGTACGTTCTCCTCACTGCAGCTTCAGCGTGAAGGCCTGCCTCAAGGCAGCGTCATGAGTTGTTCGCTATTTAGTGTCGCCTTGAACGGTATTACTTCAGTCCTCCCCCCTGGCATTTTAGCCTCTGTATGTGGACGATTTTATGCTGTACTCCTCATCTGCATTATTGCCTGCAGTGACTCGCAGAATGCAGAGAGCCATCAACAAAGTGAACAACTGGGCTCTTGAACATGGCTTCACCTTTTCTACTGAGAAGACTGTAGGCCTTCATTTCCAGGGACGTGGCCGATGTGATCCTCCTCGACTGGTGCTGGGGGAGGGACGGGTGGCTTTTGCGCACAGCGTCAAGTTTTTGGGGATGACTGTGGATGATAAGCTCACCTGGAAACCTCACTTGGCAGCCCTCAAGGTTGAGTGTGCTCGGAGAATGAACCTCCTTAAGTGTTTATCCGGAGTAGCGTGGGGAGCAGATCGAATGACGCTGTTGTGACTATATAGAACTCTTTTCAGGAGTAAAATAGACTACGGCTGCATAGTATATCAATATGCAAAAGAATCCACACTGGCTAAACTGAACCCAGTGCACCATGCAGCTATCAGGCTAAGCACTGGTGCTTTTCGATCCTCACCCTCTTACAGCCTGTGCGTGGAGAGCGGAGAGCCTCCTCTTTGGCTTCGACGTGTTCAACTAACCTTGCAGTACCTAGCCAGGCTGGAACAAGTCCCTTTGTCTCCTGCATGGGCTAGTGTGCACGCGCCCCTTGGACGACACCTGCCTTTTCCAAATTTCATACCTTCGTCTGTGGACTACCCTGTGATTACGGCTGCTATGCAATTGAGACCCATGCAAATACTTCCAGTACTCTTAGAAAGTACTGCGACGTGGCGCGTCCCTATAGATAGTTTTTGCCCCGGGTGCCGGATGCCCAAGAAGGAATCCGTGCCAGACTACATCCTGAAGGGAATTTTTATGGACCATGTAATGGATAAGCACGCTAAGTCTGTGAAGTTCTACACTGATGGATCTAAAACGGGAGATGCTGTAGGATGTGCTGCTGTGTCTGGGGAAAGGGTCAGTGCAAGGAAGCTGCTCCCAGAGTCATCAATTTTCACAGCGGAATTGTACGGTGTGATGGAGGCGTTGAAACTGATTGAGGAGTATCCATGTGGGTCCTTCACTATTTTCGTTGACTCAAAATGCGTAATTGATGCCATACAGATGTATAATAGTACACACCCGCTCATTGCTGAAATTGTCGTGATGTTAATTAACTTTGCGAGTAGACGCAAGAGTGTCATGCTGTGCTGGGTGCCCGGACATGTGGGAGTATCGGGCAATGAGCGAGCTGACCATGAGGCTAAACGGGCTGCGGAGACAAACGAGGAGACGCTGAACTTGATGGTCCCGTTCCGAGACTACTACCCTCGGATAAAGGCTGCAGTGAGAAGCTTGTGGCAACAGGAGTGGGATAGAAGAATTAACAATAAATTAAGAATTATAAAACCCACCGTACGTGAGTGTTCATCGTCTAGTTGTCGCCCTCGTCGGATGGAGGTGATACTCTGCCGCCTTCGTATTGGCCATACTCGTTTGACGCACGAGCACTTGATGGAGCGACAGCCGCAGCCTCGATGTGAGCGGTGCCACGTTCCTCTGACTGTCAAACACTTTCTTGTTGAGTGCCCCCGGTATGCTGCTGCCAGGAATGTGTGTTTCCCGAGACTGCGAGGTCCTGATGAGGATGTAATGATCGGAATGCTCAAGGAAATCGAGCGTTCAGCTTTCAGTGTGACGGCGCTTAAAATGTTTCTAGAGAAGTGCAACTTGATGTCTCAAATTTAGCCAGGAAAGGGACAGCGTAATCAAGGAACTTTTTCACGTCTGAGATGTGGATGACTAAACTACAATATGGCCGGGTGCGCTGCGTAGATGCCTCTGGTGATTTCAGCGTGAGTAAGGCGCCCGGTCATAAATGGGTGGGCAGCTGAAATCCCCTACGGGGTTTTTGGCTGTCTTGTGTTCGCGGATTGTGCGGCGCTCTGTAGATGATCTCTTCAAAGATCAACTAGGACTCTTATAAAATGACAATGATGTGGGTGGCAATTGAAGCGGTCTTTGTGATGGCTGCTGTTGTGTTTCCATGATGGTGATTGTGACAAACTTTGAACAACATTTATATAGTGTGCTTTTGTGTAACGATGTAAATTCTGTATTTTAAACTGTGAGATCTACGGCGCGATATAGTACGAATTACTGAAGCGCTAGCAAATCAATGCTAATACTACTACTACTACTACTACTACTACTACTACTACTACTACTACATTGGTGTATTTGTCGGTGGATGTCTTTAGGGATATTTTAACATTCCTAGTAGGCTACATCTCGTATAATTGCACAAACAACCTCCCAAGGAAGACGCTAATATGTTGGGTTGAGAAATTAAGTTTTTGAACTGTATTTGGAAAGGACTCACAGGTGAATTTTAGTTAGACAAATTTCACATTAATAGAACAAATCTGCACATTTTTATGTGAGCGAGTATCCCGCCGGCTGAATCCTGGCCCAATTAACCCGATTTGTTACAAGTAAGATATGAATCTTGATTGATATACATTATGCAGTATAGTATAAACTTGCAGATGAAGCTCTATAGTAGCTCACTCTTGGCGAATTTGTCTATATAAGATTAATAGCTTTGTTAAAGTTCGAGTCGAGTCTAGAAATATTCGAATGGAATGTCAACGGAGGAATGAATGAGATGTGGAATGAAGAGGCACAGAAGTAATTAGTGCCTTCAAATATTTGGTTTCATGTGGTGCTGAAAACGGTGATTTTATTGACGCGGTCAAAACAAACGTGAGATAAGAGTATCAAGCGTTGCTGCGTGTGGGAAGAATGTTAAAAAATATGTTGTTGAACATGCTATCAGGCGAATAATGAGTAATGATGCCGATATGAAATGAGATCCAGGGGGTTTGAGAAATGCTAAGAGAAAGCTGTTTGATGTGCTTTCGATGCCCCTCAGGAGGTACAGTTCTTTCATCTAGAAGAATTAATGCTACTACAGGGAAAATGTGAAGGGCAGAATTGATGGTTAGGTAGATTTTTTCTTTTTTTGTTGAAATGGAATAGTTTTTTTGGGCAGTTAAGGACCAACTTTTTTGGTTTAATACTATCCTTTTCTTCAGCACCTGTACATTCTTGAGCTTTTTTTTCTAGTTTGAACTTTTTTTCTAACATGATGTATTTATGCAGTTATGTCCTGTGCAGCAACATACACGTGTTATTTCACAAGAATGTCCCATGTGGAACACATCTTTTGCATAGATTTCCCGTGTATATGTCCATACTAGATCTTTCGTTTATTAATCCTCTCTTTGCACCACCTTTCTTGTAGACAGGGAGGCCTAAGCAGTAATAGATGTGCTTTAGACGTTGTAACTATAACTAAGCAGAACTATTGCGAGTCTTTGAAGATGCGTTAGTTTTGCATTAATTAGCTTTTGTCATTTTTGCCATAATTTACTAAACTTATTATTTCTTTTTTCAGGGGCCGTAGACTGGGATGGTCATAGAGGGACTGAGAAAGAGGGACTGGTTCTACCAAAAAAAGACTGAGCACTCTTCGACTGCGAGCGAAGTACTCAAATAGTCGTTTTATTTAGCTCCTCATTTCTACTCGACCAATTTATTACCATGATTATTTTAATTATTTAGAACGTTTCACCACCGAAGACGCTACAGAGACGTTTCATCGGTGCATTCGATAGTCCCTAGTTCATCATTTCTATATCTAGGGCAAATGTCATTTGTGTCATCGCCGTGTGGCGGCGTAGTTGCAATTTTGAGGCATCTAGCGTTTTATTTAGTGCAGGCATGGTGTGACGTTCAGTTCGCTAGGACCAGGCAAAAGACCATCACGCCTCCCACCAGTCAGCCTACGTTTTGTGTCGCGCGCCTCTGCCACCATGCATGGGCCGGCTCGCAAATCAATCTTCGTACACAGCCTATAGAGCTTTGAATATTTTCGATTAAGGACACCGTCTATGTAAAAAAAGTCCCGTTATTTATAGATGGATTTCTCTGAAATTTTCACAGTAGGTGTGAAATAATGCAAATATCATTTGTTATTTCGACTAAATTTTTGTATCTGCACTGGATTTTTTTTATTATTTTCGAAAAAATATGATAAAATAGTTTTTTTTTTAAATCTTCTTCTACAATTTTGAAGTTACAGAACCAGTACTTCGTTTTTAGATTGCTTAGATGTCTATATAACCACTCGCAATAGGGAATTTCGATGATTTTTTTTGTGGATTTTGGGAATTAAAAAAAATGAACTTATTTTCATTTTTTTTTTCATGTCGTGTAATTTTCAAAATAATAAATTTATCAAAAAATGCTATTGCGCGAGGATACACCTTGCTGAGCCCTATCGCATGGTATATAAACCATTCTCCTAGCTCTAAAATTGTGGAAGAAGTAGCATTTGAGAAACCAAATATCAAGTTTCCAGAAAAACGTGTTTTTTTCACAAAAAAAAATTCTCTATCTATTGAACTACATGGGAATTTTCACTGTTCCCTTTACCACGTTATACTGGTGCCGAATTGTGTTATCATTATTTGTATCGTAAGGGGAACTGTATACAGACAAGGATTTGATAAGGATTACTTGCTCATAACAAGTATTCCAGCCCACCCACACCTTCCCGAGGTGGTACTGTTAGTATACCCACTTGGAGTTGTAACTCATTACATAGTTTTATGTAAATTGTCAACACAGTGTTCATCAGGTTATTCATTGGAGTGTTGTCTGTGGGTAGAACCAACGTGGGGGGCGCCCACCAACATCTGGGTCTTGTATTTTTAGTTTTGTGTGATTATCATAAAGTGTTCTGTGCTCGAAGTGTGAAAAACCCCGGCCCCCTTGATTTATCAAGGGGACCCGCCGCAAATAAAATTAAGATTCAAAATGAGTGAAGATTTTTCAGCGGGTCCTCAACGAGGATCAAAGGAAGACTTGCAACAGTTATGCAACGAATGAACTAAAGGAGGCGCTGTTGGCGAGACGGAGCAGATGAGCAAGATTGCAGGTACTAAGAGAAGGATCGAAAAAGCAATAGATTCAATGCTCAATGGGCTTAGTGAGGAAAATGAGGAAGGAATGCCTGCTGCCTTGAGTGCCACCGAGATAATGAAGATTGAGAAGCAATTGGCAGAAATCGAAAAGGCGGTGTTGTCGGCTCAGTCTGACGCTCTAGCAAACTTGAAAGTACCAGGACCAGATAACAGGAAAGCTGCGAGAAAGGAGAGAAGGAAATATGTTCCTTTAACGCTTGCTGAGGAGAAGTACTTTCCTAGGTACTTCTCCATCACGTTCGGCACTGGAAAAAAGAAGACTGAACCCTTTTGAAATCATTAAAAGCATTGAAAAAGGAACTGGATCTAAACCAAAGAGGATTTTCAGCATGAGCCGTGAAATGATGATGGTGGAGGCGCGAAGTGCGGAGCAAGCAGAGAGGATTGTTGCCCTAACGGACGTGGAGGATGCACCGTGCCTGACTGCCGAGTACAGCAGATTTAATCATTCAGTAGGTCTCTTCTACATCAACGACTTTGACATAACGGATACCGAAGAATTCAAGACTGGACTCCAGGAACAATACAACGTTGAAGAAGTTACCAAAGCAACCTTCATTAAGCCAAGATATCCGGAGACTCCAGCCTTCCTTATAACTTTCAAACAACCAACCGTCCCATATAGCATTTACATTCCAGGGGAAAGGCAAGACACCAAAGTGTATCCATTCAAAAACAAACCAATGATGTGCTTCAACTGCCAAGCATATGGGCACACTGCCAAGCGCTGCCGCAACACCTCAGCTGTGTGCAGGAAGTGCGCCGAGGTGGGGCACACCTCTCTGAACTGCACGTTTGATCAACTGAAGTGTCTTCACTGCGAGGGTCCTCATTCTGCGGGAAGCATCTTGTGTGCGAGGGAAGTGGAGGAGAGAAGTTTGCTGGAGATAATAGAAAAAGAAAAAGTGACCATGAGACGAGCAAAGCAAATTAGAGAAGGAACAAGTGAAATCGAGCAAGTACAACAATTCAACAAATTTATCACCCACTTTGACTGTAAGATGAACGAAGCTCACAGGCGGAAGATGTCGCCGTGGCTCCTGGAAAGGTGCATCGCTGAGCACCTTGGCAGCAAACCTAAAGCGATCAGATCTCGCAGCAAGACAATATTCACAGTGGAAGTAGGTGACGCATCACAGAGCCAAAAGATGAGACAGCTGAATCAACTGAACCAATTACCTGTCTCTGTAGAAGAGAATCTCAACTTTGCCGTCCAAAGGGGTCTTGTATACATTTATGAATACGACTTGAACAACTTCGAAGAATTCAAAAAAGGCCTTTTGGAGAATTGCGGTGTGCAAGATGCGATTCCTGCAACATGGATAAAACCTCGAAACCAATTAGCCAAGCCCATTCTAATGTCATTCAGGCAGCCCATACTTCCAGAATACATCGACATACCAGGGGAGCAAGCCAAATCTAAAGTATATGAGATAAAACCAAAACCTATGTTGTGCAGGAAATGCCAGGAATACGGTCATGGGATAAAGTACTGCCAAGGAGAACAAATTTGCTCAAGATGCAGTTCAGTTGGTCACGGAATTGACGATTGCAAATCTGATGCAATAAAGTGTCACCATTGCGGGGAGCAACATATTGCTGGTGCGAAAGTTTGCAGGATCAGAGCAATCGAGGAGGAAATTCTGATGATTCAGAACAGGGAAAGAGTTTCCAAGAGTCAAGCCAGGCTCTTATTCCACCACAGACATCCTAACTCTTCCATGAACTTTGCTCAAGCAGTTGCGACATGCACCGACCCAGATAAAACGGAGGCATCGACCAAGAAGAGAAACCGTCAAGAAGACCAGGAAACGACATTGGAACCCCAGCGAAGCAGGAAGGAAGTCGGAAAAACCAATGACAGGGATGAGAGGAGGAGTAGGCTGTCGTCCATGAGTGAAGGGGAAGAGCCAAGGAGAACGGAAGTGGTCTGTGAAAGCCCCCAGACAGGAAGACTTTTCACCACAACAGTCAACCTTGACTGCGTAACAGCTGCACCTCGGAAAGAGAGAGAATCCAGAAGAAGGGAGACGAGAAAGATCTTTGAGTATACTCATGAAGCGCAAGGAAGAACGGAAGAGATGGACAGAGATAATTATGAGGAGGAACTAAGAAGGGAAAATTGTTCCAGACCAAGAGGAGAGCAGGATGGCAGAGACGTGGAGCCTCAAGGGAAGGGTACCGAAGGAGATCGCCGAGAGGCAGAGAAGAAGGGAAGAAGCTTGAGCGACGGGCACGTGAAGAAAGTAAACGACAGGGGAGGTAATGGCACAAGAAGAGATCGTATTCATTCATTGGAATGTACAGCGTATGGCGTCATCCAAAGAAGACGTCATTAACCTCGTGGATACTTTTAAACCTGCAGTGTTAGCGGTGCAAGAGACCTTTTATGGTAACGATTTCGTATCACCTCTTGTGGGATACAACGGTTACTGCAAACAAGGCCATTATAATCACAAGTTCCATGGAGGAGTAGCGTTGTACATCCACTCATCGCTGCCCACACAGGAGATCCAAATCCAATCATCGGTCCAAGTAATAGCAGTGAGAATATGTCTAAGTCGGTACAAAGTCATCACGGTCGCATCAGTGTATCGACCACCAAAATCAAATGCAAACCATGAAGAATTATTTACGATAATGAAAGCCTTGCCAAAGCCAGCGGTCATAATGGGAGATTTTAATGCCCATCATAGTGACTGGGGAAATAGTACAATCGATAGACGAGGACGAGTGCTGCAGAATTTCATTTCACATAATTTCAATATAATGAACGATAACTCCCCAACCCATATCTCAGGAACAACCATAGATCTTACCCTAACCTCCCCTGACATTACACCTGACATACAGTTAGTTCTCTGTACTCCCTTCTGTCTTGAGCAGCGACCACTATCCGATAACGTTGTCTTTATCAGTACGGCAGGCAGACGGGCGCGAGGAGACCGAGGGATGGAATTTCAAGATGGGCAACTGGAAACAGTATTGACAGGACGAGATTTGGAAAAATGTGCAAGATCTTGAAATGCCAGAAGACCCTAAAGCTGCGATTACGGAACTATATTCGAGATTCAACCATGCTGCTGAGAAGTGGGTACCTAGATATAAAAGACGACGAGTCTACGCTAAGCCTTGGTAGACGGCCGAGTGTAAAGCAGCTTGGCGAGAAAGAGAGAAGAGTTACAGGCTGTATAAGAGGACTGGGAAGATGGAAGACAAGGTGAGGTGGAACAGGGCGAGAGCGGTTGCAGCGAAAACATTCCGGGAGGCAAAACAAAATAGCTGGAGAGAGTATGTCTCGACTCTCAACACCAATACACCGAGCAGCAACATCTGGGACAAAATTAACAGAATTCGTGGCCGAGCAAAAAAGCAAATAACAATACTTAATGATGGAGAGACTCAATTCTTTTGTGTGAGTGAAATAGCAGGAAAATTAGCAGAAACATTCAAAACCATCTCCAGCGACATAAACTACTCGGACGAATTTAAACTATACAAACAACTGACAGAACAAACTCCAATTAACCTCACGGGTGACAACAGTGAACCCTACAACGAGCTCTTCACCATGCAGGAATTAACATCGGCCATCAGGAGCAATAGAGTTACAACACCCGGACCAGACAACATCAGCAACCTCATGCTCAAGAACATGCCAGCCAACGCGCAGCACTACTTACTGAAGGTATATAACCTGTTGTGGGTTAAAGAATATGTCTTTCAACCGTGGAAAGAGGCAATTGTAATCCCAATCCCAAAACCTGGCAAGGACCACAGCAACCCGATTAACTATAGACCCATTTCATTGACCAGTTGTCTATGTAAAACCTATGAAAAAATGATAAACAGAAGACTAATGGAATATCTCGAGAATAATAAAATACTAACATTCAATGTGGCTTCAGGAAAAATCGAGCGACGATAGATCATCTCGTGCGATTTGATACGTACATAAGGAAGGCGTTGGCCTGTGATAAAACTGTTATGGCGGTATTTTTTGATTTAGAGAAGGCATACGATACAACTTGGCGCTACGGAATAATAAGAGATCTTGCGGCTGCCGGCTTGAAAGGAAGATTACCGAAATTTGTGGGGGAATTTCTGAAGAACCGGCCCCTCAGGGGGATACAACTATTGTATCTATGGGAATTAGCGCTCCCAGGGGAACCATGTGTGGGCCCGAGCTTAAAGTTAGGTAGGCTCCCTTTTTGTTGTAATAAAATAGGTTTTTGTTTTGTTACGGACCATCTTTTTTCGGTTCACTGCTGTCCTGTTTTTCAGCACCTACTACTTTCTTCTTCAACTTTTTTCTTGTTTCATGAACTTCTTTCCTAGCTTACTGTTTCTGTGCACCTTGTGCATAGATTCCGCGTTCCTTCAACTCCATACTAAATGGTGCCTTCCTCTTTCCTCTCTTGGAACATCTTTGTCGTGGTTAAGGGAGGCTAAAACTTTCTTATATAATAATAATAATAATAATAATAATAATAATAATGATAATAATAATAATAATAATAATAATAATAATAATAATAATAATAATAATAATAATAATAATAAAATAATAATAATAATATAATAATAATAATAACACTGGCAATTACATCGGAAGTGTGAAGAATTCATTCAAGTCTGTATTACTAAGGACTTGCTGAGTGGGGTTATGCAGGGCAAGAAACTCGCAGGAGTTAAAAAAGAAAGAGATAACCGAGTGAGGTGATTCCATGTCAGGTCAACATCAAAGGTTGAGTGTGGAATAAATGAGATGAAGTTCCTAAGATAGTTGCAGAAATGCTGAGAGGGTGACTCGGTTTGAAGAGAGAAAATGAGGGATTCAGAGAGACCATGTAGTGTAGAGGGGTGTAAATTACGTGATTTAGGCTTTAAAAAAAAGCTGTGTCTGAGTGTTATATTGTTGAAGTTAAAATGGAAGGATGCGTGGTGGAGAGACCAGGAGGTATGGTGTGATTTTGTGAGAGGAGAGCTCTGGGGATGAGGAAACATCTCCCAGAAATGCTACTCGAGCTGTGGAGATGAGTAATAATAGCTGCTTCGGTCGGTATCTGGTAGAGCCGCTCTCGGATAACTGATATGTGTGTGAACAGAATGATCAGTCAAGAGGAACGGTTAATATGCAAGAAAAAGCGAAATTCAAATGAGCAATAATTTTGATATGCATGTGATACGATAGATAAGAGATGTTTTTTTTCTGTCGCTTTGAAGGTGATGAAAAGATACCAGAAAAGCGTAGAAAGTTACTTGAAGTGCAGTCTTCCAAATCTATGGAAGACAATGATATTAACGAATGTACACAGGTCACGTTAGACCGCACACATCTTCTCAAGTGCATACCTGTGATGAACATTCTATGAGTCATCAAAGAACCTTAACCCCATGGACAAACGTCACTACAACTCAACAAAGGTAATCAGATGTGCGATGGACTGAGCCACACGAATGAAAGGGTCACAGTCGCTTCGGACAGTTAGTTGATGGTTAGCACTTGGTGTGAGGAGTGCCGGCTTGTGACATGGCATCTGCTGACCGTCACCGCAGTGCTGCCAGATGTGCAGCCCTCTCCTCTCGGGCGCAGAAAAAAGGCTGTCCGCCCGAGCAGTAAGAAGTTCATAACCAACTAGTCGTTATGGAGATTTACGCATCAAAAGAAGCGCTTCAGTAGCGTTGAGGGAACATACCGAAAATGAAGAGGGAAGGAGCTAATCAAATGTCGGTAACTGCGGGGCGTGCAAGTAGGCCGAACTCCTAACATATCTGGTAATTATGTGTGGCTGTGCGTAGTGTGGGGTGGACGTGCAAGCGGATGACGCAAAAAAAGTCCTGGGGTGCATGGATGAAGCGAGAGTTGCGGATTGATAATCCTGCTGAGCTACTGTCGGAGATTCCGAACCATTTGCAATGAAAAGAATGTTGTTGAATAATTAATTTAGGCTTAAGAAAGTTTTTTTGCACATGCCATCCCCCTCGGATTTAGTCCCAACTTTCAAAATGTCCAATTTTCGTTCCAAATGCAACGAAGAAAAAGCCCAGTCTCCCACAAGAGGAGACGTGCTCAAGCGTGCTTCTGTTGTGACCGACCAGACTCACACTTCCACACTAACCTGAAACAACTCTCACTCAGTCTCAAGGATAAGCATCCGCCTCAGCGTAGCTGTGTCAGCGCGGCTCACTTTTCTTGGATCGCGACATCAGGGTGATGGCTGAAGTCAGTTTCGGCTAAGTTCGACTTCGGGGGACTACGCGTCGGCAGCGGGGGAGGCAGAGGGGATCGTCTACTGAGACGACCACCACGGGGGAAGACAGGGCCCACAAGGATACTCCTCGTCTGAGGTTCGTTCGATGCCGTGCTTGGCACCTGCATCTCATCCTGTATCCGATCTTGCGTTTCGCAAGCGCCTCTTAGACTACCTCTTCTTCATTACAATTTGGCTGTGCAAATTACTTTCTTGAAGTCTAAAAATATTATTCTCTAATTGTGGTACCGATTTGATGAAATTATTGGTTCGTAATCAACAAGCTCACATTCAGTAAAAAATATTATGATAAATTGAGAATATGAAGCTTGCTTAAATTCTACCACAATGATATTCTAAAATCTCGATGTTTTGCCCATTTTCTCATATAACTCTATATGCAGGTGGGACGTAACAGTCCGGAGAGGGCCGGTCTCGCGCCGTGTCTCGCTCCTTCCTGCGCATTCGAGACTCGCCCGGCCCACAAATTGTTCCCCTGCTATCGCTGCACCCCCACGCAGTTTTCTGAGACTTATCAGAGATGAAATTTAGTTTCTTGGAGATTCTTTAAATAAAGAAAACATTTAAGAGCCTTTACGGCTTCGAAGCATTAAATCGTACTGTTTTTACCCCATAACGTTTGAACAGCCAGCTTCTATATTTATATTAAAGAGATTTTTTCTACAAATGTTCCCTTTTACATTGGTTCTTTTTTGTATATTTGATACGATTTCCAAACAATCGCCCTATTGATCGTATTGTGCTTAGCTACCTGATTGACGCATACGGAATGTAAGCTTTTGTCAAAAATGTGACTGAGTGGGCGAGATGAAGTGTACGAGGCTGGCTCGAACAGAACAGCAGGCGGACAGAGAATGCACCTTACCTGAACATTTAGCGCGGTCCTCTAGGCGTCTGGTCGTGAATTTGAAAATTTTGATCGAGTGCGTCCATCTAAATGCCACGTATAAAAATTAAATTTCCCTGCCTATTCTAAAAGCGTCATCATAGTCCATGTCCTGGTCGGGTTTTCTAATTAAATTTGTGGCGGAGTTCCCGCAGCTATGACAACATCTACATTCAAATTAGGTGAGTGCATTTCTACATACGCGTTATTTTACCAACCTCGCATAAATTTACTTGTACGAGTATTCTAAAACTCTGAATAGAAATTATTTCTCTACGTTAAACAACTTTACTTGTGGCACAGAGACATGACAGCTGGAGGTTCCAAGTCATGGTATGACAGCTGGAGGTTCTAAATTACCTGCTATATGTGTCTTTGATACCGAATTAGGATATTAAGTTTATTCTTTTTACCTTCGTGTTAAATTTGACTGTAACTGATAATTTTATGGAAGTTAACTTCCAACGGCATGAGAGGAGGTGCTCAGAAATGGTTTGATTCGAACGACCGGACGAATTGGACCCAACCTTCGCCAATTGTGACGCTTTTTTGGGGTAACCTCACACTTGCCGAAGAGCTCCCAAGAATCTGTTTAGGGCCATTGCATTTTTTATACAGGGCGTTGCGTAATTCGATGCACATATTTTACCCATGTACAGAAAAAAAACAAAATAAAACGATTATCATGAGTGTCAAAAACCTCAAAACTCCTTCGTTTTCGAGAAATGACGACCTGAAATAATTTTAGATTCCCGTAGGAATAGGCTAAAGCGCGCGCCAACAGCCTGCCCAAGAAGTTAGATTTTACTCGTTGGCTGCGTGGTAAGCCTAGTCCTACGGGAATCTATAATTATTTCGGGTCGTCATTTCTCGAAAACGAAGGAGCTCTGAGTTTTTTGGTCACTCCTGAAAATTTTTTCATTTTGCGTTTTCCTGTATATGGGTAAAATATGTGTATTAAATTACATAACACCCTGTATACGACATTGATATTGCTAAACCTAACTCATTTATCAAGTTTTAACGTGTGCTGGCAACAGCATTTGTTCTTCAACTTTTCTCTAAAAATAGATTCGCCAGCAAATAAAAAAAAGTTGCGAACTGCAGAAAGTTTCAGTGTGGCCCATTATAAGATTAGATGATAAGTTAGTTTGAGCCTCCCTAACCTCAACAAAGGTATTCCCGTGAGAAAACAAAAGGTAGCCCTGCGCACAAGTTGTCTCTTTATCTAAACACTCGTAGAGTCCCAGAACACTGTGTATAGAAACGGCAAGTACGACTAAAAGAAGTTTAAGAGACAAGAAAAAATCGGAGAGGAAATAAATCGGTTCTGATAAAAAGCACAGCACTCAACTGAAAACCGCTTCGTCTAAAACCATAACTTACACTACTTGTAATTCAGCTAATAGAAGGCCACCTAACCTTTAGTTCGAAACCTCACATCTTCACTCTGGTAGTGCTAATTCCGATAGATACAACACTTGTATTCCTCTTCTGTTATATTAAATTTACCGGCAATCAAAACACATACAGTTAAAACTATTGACCTGTACGTTATGTGCCTGATATAAATTCAACATAGAGTCAAGTTTCACTCCATTGTTGGTAAAAGTAAAACCTAACAACAATGCCTTCACTGATGAAAGATTTGCTTAATCAAGGCTGTTTAGTGGTCCGATCTATAGTCATAAATGATGTCGATTTTCGGGAGAGTTTTTCCAAGAATTAGTTGAACAAGCACAAAAACTACGCAGCGATACTAAAAATAATGCAAAAGAGGCTAATAACATCAGTAAATGTAAACTGAACAGCCGTGAGTTGTTTTGAACTCAATTTTAAGATGTTTAAAAAATCTCACCTTTTTTTTGACACAGTGACGATGTTGACGGCGTTTTGAAGTCTTTAAGAAGCCCATCATGTCCTTTACATTGCTTAAAACATTGATTTCCCTAATCATTGATCATTTTCATCTCCAATACTTGACCTGAAAACAAATTGAAAGATAACGAGGTGTTATACCTTGTTTACAGCATACAAATTACTCACTGATAAGAGATAAAGTTCATCAGTCTCCCATTATAATCAATTTCTTGGAAGCGCACCTCAAGCGACTCCTTGAAATTTTGTACTCCTTGATGTTTTGTTATACAATGGTATTAAATCAACGGAAATGTCTTAAAGATTCGAGATACAAAATAAAGGCAAGATTTATTTTAACTTGACCAACAAAGAGCCTTTGATATTGTTCACTCTCAATATTTTCACGCGTATCCTTCGAGAAGAAAAGAAGGCTGACGCACGCTGATGCTGGCGCTCGCACGCTGATCGAACGGACGCCGTACATCGACGGAACGTCATCGTTAGCGTCGCGCTTGATTTTAAAAGAAAAATTGATGTTTTGTTCGAGACGTCCAGCTTCCATCCGCACGCTGGATAAATTTTAAATTAACCGAGAGCCCAATAATTTTCTTGGTGCTTAATATGTTCGAAAATTTTCACAAGATTTATTAATACAAAAATTATGGGTCCTGCACCCACAACAAGGTGTGTGTGTCTGTGTGTGTGTGTGTGATGGCGCTCAGGGACCGCCAGGGATGGCATCCTCGAGAGAGTAGCTGAGATCGAGAGGCAGCTCGAGGCGTCGCATGAGGAAGAGGCAAGATCCTGCGAGGATAGAGCTATCGCCGCTGTAAAAAATAACCCTAAATACCTCTACTCGTACGCCAGAAGGAAACTTCCCACAAAGTCGGCGGTGGGATCGTTTCGAGTCGACGGACGGAATGTGTGCACCCCTGAAAAGCAATGCGCTGTGATGCGCGCACAGTACGAGGCAGTGTTTAGTCGGCCCAAGTTTGGGGAAGATTGTGGTGGTTCCACCTAGCGGGGGGGGGGGGGGGGCGGAGACAATAGGAAAGAAGAGAAGAGAATTAGAGTTTGGCACAGAGTGGGCCAGAAGAGAAATAGGAGGAGAGAAAAGGAAAGGGATAGTGTGTGGAGAATCCACACAAATAGGTTCAAAGGTAAACAGGGAATGACAGCAAGAAAGTTTATTCAACTCTGCAAGTAGCAGCAAATTCAGATGATACGAACCATTCAAAAAGCCCGAACATCAGGATCGTAGATTCACGAGCCAGGAACAATAATTAATAAACTAGGACAAATCTTAACACTAATGCCGGCTCTGCGTATAAGATTACAAAGCTACATCGATTCTAATCAACAACAAAATTCAGGAACGAAAGTTCTAGGGTCTAACCTAGATGAATGAAAGAAGACGATCACTATAAATTAACAAAATGGCGACTCCTAGCGTGGTGGCTAAAAAACGCAGCAGCACTGTTACCACTACGAAAGCGCGAAACTATTCTTTCTTCAGCGGCGATCCTAATCAGCTTGCGGCGTGGCCCTCCGGAAGGACTGGCCGTTCGCCCAGCCGACAAAATTCAAGCCGGACGGCCCCGAGAATTCCCGGTAGTTTAATTAACGCTGTTCGGTAGCCCGATCGACACCCAGGGTAGCCAGCACCGCACAACCGAAATGACAGCCTCGTCTGAGATCGCTGCGCCGAATTAAAACCAGCCGTCCCGCATCGTCCCCGGTGGAGCAGCCTCAAGCTGGGCTTTTGGAGCCCGAAGGTGCAGATACTAAAATGAAACAAATGAATTAATGCAATGGAGAAATTAATGGAGTAAGAAGTTATTCATAGTGATTTTGCAGCAAATAAGAACACAATAGCAGGATTATTTCATAGGCTAACCTGAGTTTAATTATGCCTCAGTGTGGAAGCCACTCGTAGAGTTGGAAAGATGGTTAACGTCAAGAAAAAGGCTCAAGCAAAGAGCAAGTTTAGGAAAATAGAATTAGGTTTAAGAGTTAATAGTACCACCCGGAGAGTTAGACAGCCGGTAAGCCGTCTTTCAGTTAGGCTCCAGGTAGGCTAATTAAGTTAAGGAAAAAGGTTAAGGGCCCATTCCAAGCAAGCTCGAAATAGATTTGGGTTATAAGAATTTAAGGTATCATAGTATTAAGATATCGAAGATATTTAAGGTTAAGGATTTCATAGTTCAAGAAATTTAAGGTAGCTTAACAAGATCACTCACACGCACAGTCATACAATTAACTATGGCAAGGTTATCGATCAGAGCAATAGGACAAGGTGATTAATTCATAGGAAATAGAAGCAAAGATGGCTTTAGGAAATAGAGAGAATAAATGAAGAAGCGATCCACCGGGACACGTGTTTGAGGACTTGCCACGGCTGAACACCGAGCGCCGGCACCCACGACTGCGGAACGCCTTTACTCTCGGGATTGATAACCGCTGAGATCGCGACTAAAGGTCACCACCATAGCTAGGAAGTCGCAACTTAAATAAAGGAACAAAAAAGCAAGAGATACCAAACGGTACCTCTACAATAAAAGGGATCAACCCCAAGACTCAATAGGAATGGAATGAAGCTCTCTTGACTCTCCGTAAAACAGCTCCCACCTCACCTGGCACGAGCCAAGCTGCGAAGGTACTAAAGTTTTAACTGCTAAGTATCTCTCAGGGCAATGGGGAATGTCAGAATTCTCCATAAGTGGAAGAAGAAAAAGGCGCCTAACGCATAATTAGGTGATCTTGTGCATCTTGTGTTCTTTATACTGCTAATTAGTTAATTTGATAAGGGAAAAGTGCCCGTCAGGGCTTTTTATGCTAAAAAATGATTCATTTTTTCTATGTTGCCGCGTCTACTTTGCTCTATTGTATTATTATATACACGGTAGAGGGCGACATCAGCAATCCGTACATGAAGTGAATTTAAGTTTGAGCTCAGGCAACTTGTGCTCATCTACAATACCCTATATACATACACTATATATACATACACTATATACTAACATATACATATATTATATTTATTTATTCATTTATTTTTTGTTCTATTTTTTTTTACATATATATGCATATTTACAAAATTTACATACATATACACACATTCATACCAGACACATGCACCCACAATTTTTTTTTTCAATTATGCACACACACGACAAACAAACGTACATATGAGTACATACAATTTTTTTTTTATTTATTTTTTTATTTTTTTTTCATTTTTTTTTATCGTACATATATATACATACCACACACAGCACAAGAGCACACAAATAGTTATATACATCCCATACTCAAACACCCACAAACATACACACGTACCCGACGATACTCATGCACACCAATATGCATATATACATAATTTTTTTTTTTTCAAATTGTCTTTTTATTTCTTTTTTTTTCCACCTACACTACATTCTAGCTATCTAAACAATTACACTTATCTTACCTACATAGTAAGCATTACCTAAAATTTCATTCGTGGTACTGAACTATGACTTAGGCCTATCTAGTTATTAAGCAACGGTATCAACAATTTAATATCTACACATGTACATCATCTTAGTGCCTATGATTAATGTATGAGTTTTCACCTATACACTATCTTATTTACAAGTTTTATCTATTCTTATGGTAATTTCCACCTACCATACCTACCTACGTATATACATACAATTCAAGTTAATTATTGTTCACAACATATATACAATTATAGCGTCTGTGCACATCATACATTATATACACCTAGATACAATTTTGCAGACATGCACTTAACACTACATACCTTTTTTACAGAAAGGCTATTGAATGATTAGAGGTGCAAGTAAACTGGAATTCAAGAACTTTTTAAAGTAATGAAAAATAATTAATGAAAAAATTTTTTTTGTCAGTGCGATTGAAATGAAGTAAAATGTCTGGGGTTTCGGCTTCCCACCCATGGGGGGGAAGACCGTCCTACCGCTCGCCAAAACCCCAGAAAAACAAAAAATAAATGTAAATGAAAGTATTTTTGGTCTTCCCCCACTTCCTCCGAAGAGGTTTTAGAATTTGTTGGTTTTCGTATAGATATGTTTGTTAAATATTGGTGGTTCAATTAAACTTTGAAGGGGGAGGAGGGGCCATTGCGAGTAACTTTGAGCTTTTGAATCTGGAGTTTTGTTCTGAGATGAGGTCTGGTGGGAAGGTTAGATTAGTATACAGATCGGGGTCAAATTGCTGCATATTGTTCCAGATTTTGTTTGCGTGTTCATGCAACAGTATATTGATGGGAGGGACCTTTAGTTGTATGTGCATATATTCAGATGGTATTGCGTCTATTAGTGTGTTGCCTGTGATGAATCTGAGAGCTTTGTTTTGAACCTTTTGCAGTTTGGATATTGATGATGCTGATGCTGTGTGTAATGGTATAACCGGGTATATTAGTGGTGATCTTACGTAGGCCATGTAGAGTTTTAATTTCGTTTTTTTGGACAGATGAGTGAAACGGAGAATTCTGTTTAGGTTTTTGTACGCTATTGCTTGTCTAGTGGAAGCCTGAGATGAAATGCCTTGTGACGTTATGTTTAGTCCTAAAACTTTGCCTCTATTTGTGTATGGAATCACTTGGTTGTTTATCATTACATCAAGAGTTTTCCTTCGACTGATTGGAATAATGACAAATTTGCTGCTGTTGGTTAGGATTTTCCATTTATTTTCGAATGAATTGATCTGTTCTATTGCTTTTTTGGTTCTTAATGTTGCAAATCTCAACGAATATTGTTCGGCTGTTATTTGGGTGATGTCGTCTGCAAAACATATATAATCCGTATGTGGTAATGGAGGAGGTAAATCGTGGGTGTAGAAGCTGTAAAGCGTGGGGGATAAACATGCTCCTTGGGATACGCCGGTGTGCAATGCGAATTTGGGTCCTATGTAATTTGCTATTCTTATTGCTGCTGTTCTATTGCTCAAGTAGTTATTCAGAGTCCGTAAAAATAGAGGGGGAAGGTTTTTTTTGTGATAATTTAAAGATCAAGCCAGAGTGCCACACCTTGTCAAATGCTTTCTTTACGTCTCTCAAACAGATGTCTATTTTACACTTTTGTGCTAGTTTGATTGATATAGTTTCGTGAAGTGTTGCTAGGGCCGTGTGAGTTCCTCGGTTGCATCTAAATCCATGTTGCCTGCTGTTGAAAAGGTTCTGAATTGTGAAAAAAATTGTCAATCTGTTGTTTAGGATTTTGTCTAGTAATTTACCTTGTACATCTAAGAGGGAGATCGGCCTATAATTCTGCACTAATTTTAGGGATGAATTTGGTTTCGGTAAAAAAATCATTGTTGCATGTTTTAAGCTGTCGGGGAAATAGCCTGCAGATATAGACATGTTGAAGATGTAAATGAGAAAATGTATCATGTTTTTTGGGAGGTTTTTAGTTGCAGAGTGGTTATGCCTGTTATTCCTGGTGCTTTCTGCTTAAATGATCTGAGTGCGTGCAGTAGCTCTTTATATGATACAGGGGGAAAATGAATTGGATCAAGTCTGTTAATATTTCCTGTTCTGTGAGGGACAATCGAATGTGCTATGTTGTTTATGTGATTATTTACTGCTTCAATATGTTCTCTGTCAAAAAATGGTTCGTCCTGCTCGGTAAATATTTCCTCCCGATGCTCTCTGAAAATAGGTTCTTTTTCTTGTGGTGTGTGTAATTGAATTTTATTGTTTTCTATATATGGGACTATTTGTTTTGAGTTGTTCCCCATCATCCTCTTGCAGGATCCCAATTGAAAATTATCGCCCTATTCAGGTAGTAAATTAGTCGTAAAAGGTCGAAAACGGCCCAAAAGGGCCAAAAATCACGACTTCAAACCGACTCCTACCTATACTTGGCCTATTAGGGCTTGAAAAGGGCTCTTCATTCAACTGGCCTTTTATAGGTCTAGTCAATGGCTGTTTGCGGGCTCATTCGGGTCGTTTAAAGTCGTTTTCAAGCCTTTTCGACGACCTCTATTTGGACGCGTAATAGATTGTAAAAAGACTCGTAATCGTAAATGTTGTACAAGTCGTATTACTTTAGTAAATGTAAAGAACTAAATGAATTTCAACTAACCTAACTTAGTTAAGTTAGATTAGGTAAGGGTGGCCAAAGTTAGTTTCGATTAGTTTCATCAATTAATTATTACTATAAATTTCGGTTTAGTAGTTAAAAAAATATTATGCTCATGTAGATATCCAGAGCTGGTCATAGATACTTCAAAATGTATCTAGATACTAGATACTTCTCCAAAAGTATCTAGATACTAGATAATTTTCTTTTAATTCTCTCTGTCTCACTACTTCATCGCTGAGCATTCAACTTGTAGTGTTTTACCCTAGTTACCCCTCAAACCTCGATTCTAGTCCTTTTATGTTCAGTAATCTTAATATATCCCAATGTAAATTTATTATAGAAAAACTTCCCACTTCTCCGCCGCGTATCACCGATACCTACAGCCGGAGAAGTTTAAAGGTAAGGCCGCTGTTTCACTTGCCTAAAATCGAAACCCACTAGGCGAAGCAGCCACAAGACACGGCCTTACAAACTCTTTATATCGTATAAAAAATCTGATGTTGGAGCGATCTGATCTGCTCCATTGTGCCACTGTTGTAAATAAATACTTAGTAATTTTCCTATTTATTTCGTTAATAAATTAAAATTTTAATTTTTATTGGTATAATGTTTCAATTCGGGACTTTTGATTCCATATGTCTTTTTGTTTTTAAGGCCGGGCGTAAGGAAGCCCAAAAGGGCCGGTATTAGCCTTGATCAAGCAGTAAGGAAGCCCAAAAGGGAAGGTATTAGCCTTGATCAAGCAGTAAGGAAGCCCAAAAAGGCCAGGACGAGACTCGTTCAAGCAATGGAAAAGCCAAAAATGGTCGTGAATAGCCTCGTTCAGGTAGTAGAGAAGCCCAAAATGGCCGTTGCATTAGCCGTTTCGAGGCCCAGAAATAGCCGTTTAAAAGGGCTTAAAATACGGGACATTTGCTCCGAAAAAGGCTCATTTACTGCTTGAAAACGACTAAACTCTTGGCTTATAACTGCCTGAAAACGATCTGTAAAAGGCTCAGAATTTCAATTGGGATGACCAGAATGCCTTCGGGTCCTCCTGCAGTTCAAGATTCTTAATTAGTTCTTCCCAGGTTTCATGATATTTTCTTTTGTATGCTTCCTGTAGTTTGGTTTTGATTGCGGTCAGGTGTCTATTGAGTTCTATGGAAGGGCCGTTTGTGTAAACATATTGCATTGTTTGCTGGTATTGTGCTTGTAATTGCAGGGTTTCATGAGTTGGTTTGATTCCTGGTATGATTCTGTGAGTGATAAGTGGGATCGTTGCTTTGGTGGCGTCCAATACGTGTTTTGTCCACATTTCCAAATAATGATCTATTTCTTTAAGCGTCGGGTCCTGTTTCAATGGGGGTGTGACTGCTGAAAGTTTCTGTCTATAGGCTTGCCAATCTGCTTTATGAAAATGTCTTCGAGGTTTTATGGGAATTTGTATTGGATTTGCCGATATTGTTGCTATTATGGGAATGTGATCTGATGGAGTGATTGGTCCCGGCTTCAGAAAGATATTGTGGTAAGCTTGTTTGTTCTGCAGGACTATATCTGGTGAGGTGGCGCTATTATGAGTTATTCTAGTGGGAAAATATGGTCCAACGTATGTGCATTTGTGTCTGGTGATTAGGTAGTAGAGATGTTTCCCCCTATTATTCCAGTTTGAGTATCCTGTTATATCGTGTGCTGCATTAATGTCACCAAGAAAGTAAGTTGGATGAGGTCTGTTAAAAAGCGTGTGAAAGTCTATGAAATGCAGGTAGTCCGTTCTGGGGGGTGTATAAGTAGTGCCTATAGTGATTGGTCCTTGGAACGTGTCTATTGTTACTGCCATCATGTCTGAATGAAAATTATCGTGAAGTCTGTATGAGATGTTTTTCTTGAGAGCTATTGCGGTGCCTGCGTAATTTTCGTTCAAACTTATTCGAATAGAATGTATTGTAATTGAAGATCTTGAGAGGTTGATTGTTTGTGAGGCAGTGACTATTGATGAGTATGATATCTGGGTCCAGTGTATTATATATGTTTGATAGAGTGATTTTATTGGTATTCCAAGATAGTACGTTGTGTTGAATTATTGTTATTTTCTTCAAATTCATTTTGGAGCAATTAATTTTTTAGGTTTCTTAGTGACTGCTATTAGTGACTGGTGTCTAGGAAGATTTATGAAGTCCTCGTGGGGGATGATGTTTAGTTTGGTTCTTGTGAATTGTACCCTGTTGTTTTTTATGTATTCCAGTAATGTTTGCGATCTCATGTCTTGAACTGTAAATTTTAATCCTTTGTCATTTTCTTCTCTATTGAGTTCCTGGATGTACCATTCTGTTGGGGGATTTTCTGGGATTGGTGAGTTATCAATAAAATTTCTGTAGAGTTTGATATTAAGGTTGTGCTTATTGTCCAGTACTATGCTTGAATTTCCAATGTCATCACTGATCCTACGCTTTGATCTCGCCTCCGTTTCCATGGCCTCCTCCATGTGCTCCTGCTCACCATCCAGAGACACATCCACCGTTTTTTCCTGACCAGTTTCCGTTCCCTGTGGTGCTGTTTCTGATTTATAGTAGAAATTGAAAATTGCGACTGAGTCACGGTCTGGAAAAGTGGTATCGATATTGAAGTTCATTTTTAGGGATTGTGAAAGAAGGTCACTAAATTTCTGTGTTCTATTGAGGGCTGCTATATGTGCTTCCAAAATGATTACTGTAAGTTTAATATGTGTCCGTGATGTTAGTGTGAGGGTATGTTCTGGGGGGTTTGTTTGTAGTATTGCGTGCTTTGCAATTTCAGCATAGGTGTTTTGAGTTTGTTGGTGATGCTCTTGTTTTTCATTTTCGATTTTTTGTTTAACTACATTTTTGTCGTGACTCTCTTATTTCCAACATTATTCGTCGTTATTTCTTTCCGTTGCTTTCATTTCGTTTGATAACCGTCGTGACTTAAGGCCACATTTATTCTATTTTGCCAATAAGATCAATTGAGACTTTTCAACGGCTCCGATATAATTAGTATTTTACGTTATTTAATAAACAATTAATATGGTAGCGAGTTAACCTTTTCTCTACAACAGAAACGATAATTCTTTTCTTATTTAAGGGGAAATTCACGAGGCATTGACATCACTATTTATTTTCTAATCTTGACACAGAAATAATCAAAATGGATCTAACGCACCTAGTCACATTTAATAAAACATCGGATGTACGCTGAATGTTCCTATGAATTACCTATTGCACAGAGGCAAGAAATGAGGATGCATCGGAGCGGATAAGTGTTATATGACAATATGAATGGGACTTATCTTATCTGAGGACTCCAGGAAAGTAGCTGATATGCGTTCCGTGAACCCCTCAGGGGGATACAATTATTGAATCTATGGGAACTAGCGCTCCCAGGGGGACAATGTGAGGGCCCGAGCTAAAGGTTAGGTAGGCTTTCTTTTGTTGAAATAGAATAGGTTTTGTTGTGTTACGGACCCATCTTTTTTTCGGTTCACTGCTGTCCTGTTTTTCACCGCCTACCACTTTCTTCTTCAACTTTTTCTTGTTTCATGAACTTCTTTCTTAGCTTTCTGTTTCTGTGCCCTTTCTGCATAGATTCCACGTTCCCTTAACTCCATACTAAATGGTGCCTTCTTCCTTCCTCTCTTTACATCTCATTGTTGAGGATAGGGAGGCTTAAACTAACTAATAAACTAATAAACTATGCGTTCCGTGACAACCAATAATTTACGTTACTGGATAATATATGTGTAATTCACTTGAATACAAATTGTTACAGGAAAGACAAAGCCCTAGCCAGCCCCAAAGCTAGGGACCGGCCAGCACGACGTGTTCTCAGCTCTCGACTCAGCGGTTGTCACGGCCTGACTGCCTCCCTTTTCAAACGTAACGCTCTTGGCGACGCGATCATTTGAGATGCTAACTAGTAATAACGGTATCACAAGATTGATATATGAATGGAAGATATTTCCCAGATTAATTTAAATACGCTGCTACTTACTCTTGTTAACATATTTATACTAACAATCCCCGCAAATATTATTAATAAGAAGTAAACATTACATAAGAGAAATCATTGAAGTTCCTGGCATCTTCCGTGAGCTGTCGTTATTCCATGCGAAGTCCAAGCGAAGATCCTCCTCGAAGGTATAAACGATTTGAAGGTATAGGCGATTTGAAGTGCTTCCTCGTTGATCCTCAGACTTATTATTATTTGGTCTTTTAGAATCATTTAGGAATATGTTATTGGCCAGATAACGATTATCCAGATTCTTAGCGATGTTCCTTACACAGTTATGCGGAGAAGCATAACAATATTCCCCGTAGCCGATTAAATTACAAGCTCCCGCTTGTGCTCGAAAGGCTTATCGCCAGTTGTGTACCTCACGTGCAGCCGACACGTTAAACGCGTGGATCGTGGAAAGAGGCAGCATGCAAACGATCGAAGTTTGCTCATGTGGCGAGCGCTGATACGAGGACGTCAAATACAGACATCATAATAGTTTTTCTTGGGCAGAAACGTTTCCTATAGATGATGTCGACCTCCTCCTCCGACGTTGGGATTTTCGCGAAAATCCTGAGAGTAAAAACTCTCGGAAGTGTAATTACTACTTCCATTATACCGCCAGCTCATTCGTCCTGGGTGGCATTGAACCGCTCTATCACTTGCAGAAGTCTTATAGAGATCTCCGAATAAATATTCCGTGTGTCATCAACTGAGGTGGACTAGTATCTCGTGGAGTTCGTCTTCTTTTTTTTTTGAGGGTGTAATAGAAGACGCTGCCATTTATGCTGAGACCGCCGAAGTGCAATTTATACACGTTGTTTTACATCTGGGCCTTCGTAGTATTTCTTTCGTCGCGTAGATACTCTCCTAGGTCGCCGTCGTCCTCCGTTGTCGCTGAACTTGCAGAATCCCGAAGTCGTAGTCGAAGCCTCATGTTGAACTATGACCTTTAAATTTTAAAAGGGCGCCGTTTTCTGCGCGCTGGTCCCCCGTAGAAAACTTTCCGAGGCGGTCGTATCCTGTGCGCGGGACCCTCGTAGAAAACTTTCCGTGGCAGTTGTTTTCTGTGCGCCGGACCTTCGTAGAAAATTTTCCGTGGCAGTCGTTTTCTGGGCGCTGGACCTTCGTAGAAAATTTTCCGTGGCAGTCGTCTGAATCATCTCGTGAATATTTTCTACACCTCGTTTTCTATGACAGCGCGCAGCGTCAACTCAGGTCGCTGTGGATGGTGAAAAGCGCCAAGGTGGTGATCGCAGTCGGTGGTGTGAGTACTACCTGTCTAGAGCGTGAGGGACCGCGCAGTTTAAATCCGTGGTGGTGAGTGTGGCCGCTGGTGTGGACGTGGTTGAACCCGTGGTAGTGAGTGAAGTCGATGGGGTGGCGGTACGCCGGTAGTGGTGCTGGCTGCAGCGCACCATCAGCGACAGCAACAACTGAAATCATCGTTATTGTTATTCAGCGTTCATGTGAATTTCATTCGTTCTAGACAAGTTCCCATTCATCTCTCACACACATATCCTAGCATCTCGTCTCATTCTACCTCTGTGCTCACATATTTGACATACCTATTGAACTTAAAATAATATTCCATTGTTTCGAATGACATTAAAATTCTAAATATTATGCGGAGCATGAGGATTAAATTTTTAAATAATGCATTAACATTGAGGACGTCATATGACAAAGTTCTCCAGCAATTTCAATTCAATGTGGAGCGTATATCAATGAAGCTCAAAATTTGTAATTCATCGTGAATTCCCGTAACATATTGTTGAGATAATTATCCTTTAATATACTCATGACGTTCTCCTCATTGAGAAATACTTTGATGGACATAAAATATAATTCTTTATTTAGATCGTGATCGTAAGTCAAAGTTTTATATATGTAAATTGCAAATTTTAATTAAAACTATTACATTTTTACGTTACTTCGCATCATATGTGTAAGATATTACATCAAAACTTGAGCGTTTAAACATTTACCCTAAGCTCCAAGTTTACCTCTCAAGTTTCTCAACATAATAGCAGAGCAATTCAAAAGTCTACCACAACAAGAAGCAGTGCCTGAGTTCAGTCTAGTGGTTTCGAACGACAGGGCAGAGCTGAGATTAATGACCAAGCGAGGGGAGAAGGATATTTGTAAACCAAGTGAGCAGCGAGCACCAGAGAACCACACTTGCTACCCAACGAGTCCTGAACATTCGGTCCACATTCCATTACTCCATAACCTCACGTCCGACATACCAACATTCTAATATAGAAGCAGACGTTCACTACATGATGAAAAAATGCATTGAAATTGTAATTTTGACACGGGCATCAAATGAAATAAAGTTTGCAATAAATTTAGCATTACAACATATACGGTAATTATATGAAATGAGAATGTGCAAAGTTATATTCGTAGTTACGCGAAAACATCATTCCGATTGATTGAACTTTACTCTAAATGAATTTTCTTTAGCGTATACATACGATAGATTAAGTAGATAATTTACTGAATAATTCATTTACAAAGTCGAATTTAAGGAAAGTTTCATATTAGTATTTATTTTCATATGTATAATATGGGATTTGGATTCCGAATTTAGATTTGAATGGCATAAGTTGAGGGAAATGTGATTCGAAGCGTCTGTCGTTATCGAAGCTGCCTAGGCTTCTCTCAAACAAAATGGCGTCCTGAGTCGGAATCACACGGCCGAATGATGAAATTTATATAGTATCATTTTATAATTTTTACAAAAATCATTGAAGCACAGTTTAAATGAATAGTATAATAAATTGAATGGCTCGATATTAAATTTACATTAAGTAATTAAATGGCTTTAGATAAAATAATCGAATTATCGAATTCTAACTATATAATTCAAACGGTTCGACATATTAAAAGTTATGATCAATGGACATATACTTATGGTCGATACATGAATTAAGTTTTAATTAGCTATTAAGGCAAGGTTCACACGTACATAGGAAATAATAAATGCAAAAAAATACATCTATAATCTAAAGTTACACGAAATACATGATAAAATTCGGTTAAAACCATCCTAACGTACACTCAGAATGAAACTGGTTTAGTTTATTATGGAGATAGAAGTTATCGAATCTGTCAAGAGGTTAAAATGTTTTGTGGTAATTTTTTTTGTAGGCTCGAGCTTTAATTACTTCGGAGGAATGGGCAAGGGAAATTTAACTCATATTATGAAGAATAGGAATCAAAAATCCATCACCGCTAGCCGCCAATTGTCGTGACTCTCTTATTTCCAGCATTATTCGTCGTTATTTCTTTCCGTTGCTTTCATTTCTTTTGATAACCGTCGTGACTTAAGGCCACATTTATTCTATTTTGCCAATAAGATCAATTGAGACTTTTCAACGTCTCCGATATAGTTAGTATTTTACGTTATTTAATAAACAATTAATATGGTAGCGAGTTAACCTTTTCTCTACAACAGAAACGATAATTCTTTTCTTATTTAAGGGGAAATTCACGAGGCATTGACTAATGCCTATTGACTATTTTCTAATCTTGACACAGAAATAATCAAAATGGATCTAACGCACCTAGTCACATTTAATAAAACATCGGATGTACGCTGAATGTTCCTATGAATTACATATTGCACAGAGGCAAGAAATGAGGATGCATCGGAGCGGATAAGTGTTATATGACAATATGAATGGGACTCATCTTATCTGAGGACTCCAGGAAAGTAGCTGATATGCGTTCCGTGACAACCAATAATTTACGTTACTGGATAATATATGTGTAATTCACTTGAATACAAATTGTTACAGGTAAGACAAAGCCCTAGCCAGCCCCAAAGCTAGGGACCGGCCAGCACGACGTGTTCTCAGCTCTCGACTCAGCGGTTGTCACGGCCTGACTGCCTCCCTTTTCAAACGTAACGCTCTTGGCGACGCGATCATTTGAGATGCTAACTAGTAATAACGGTATCACAGGATTGATATGTGAATGGAAGATATTTCCCAGAGAAATTTAAATACGCTGCTACTTACTCTTGTTAACATATTTATACTAACAATCCCCGCAAATATTATAAATAAGAAGTAAACATTACATAAGAGAAATCATTGAAGTTCCTGGCATCTTCCGTGAGCTGTCGTTATTCCATGCGAAGTCCAAGCGAAGATCCTCCTCGAAGGTATAAACGATTTGAAGGTATAGGCGATTTGAAGTGCTTCCTCGTTGATCCTCAGACTTATTATTATTTGGTCTTTTAGAATCATTTAGGAATATGTTATTGGCCAGATAACTATTATCCAGATTCTTAGCGATGTTCCTTACACAGTTATGCGGAGAAGCATAACATTTTTTCTGTACGGGCAACTGGATGCTAATGTTCTGTGTGGTCCGTTACAATTTAGGCATTGCTTGAGTGTGCTTGTACATTGATCGTACGTGTGTTCTTGAGAGGAGCATTCTGAGCAGTATTGATTTGGTTGGGTGCATTTATTTGTTGGATGGTCTTCAAATTTATAGCATTTGTAGCAGATGAGGATGTGTGTATATTGCTCTTGTTCACATTGATGGGATATAATTTTCGTGTGGAACATGTAAAAACCGTCTCGGAGGATCCTTTGTGCAGTAGTGGTGTCGGAAGTTATCAGTTTGATTAGATGGGTGTATTGTTTTATTTTTACTATTTCCGTTACTGAGAGCCATGAATTTTGTTGCTGGATCTCTGTTTTTATTTCTTCTGCAGGTCTTGAGCCTATTTCACTGTCTATTTGTCTAACAAAAATAGATCTTTTAGCTCTTAGGTCCGGGGGAATGGCTGGAATGATATTCAGTTTCTGAAATGCGTTAATTGCTTTGCCAGAAGTTAGTTTGTCAACTGAAGTGGCATCATCTGTTACAGCATAAAAATCGGTTTTGGTGGGAGTCAGTCGAATAAGGGGAGTATTGAGGTCTTTAAAGGTCGTTTCAAAAATTTTTGTTTTGTCTACGGGCTTTGCAGTGTCAATAAGTTTAAGTTGTATTCTGTAGGTTGATGGTTTTGTTCTATGTGCAGCACCGGTTGCGGCACTGCTTGAAGTTGGCGGTATGAGTAACGTAGGTGGAAGGTTACTAGGATTTAAGGGGAGGGACCCCGGAACAGTATTCCTAGTTTTTGAAGTTGAGCGAGGGTTTGGAAGAAGAGGGGCCCTGGGAGGGCGGCCACCCCAGCCTCCCCTCCCAGCACCAGCTCCCCTCCCCCGATCTGGGGGAGGCATATCGGAAAAAGCCTAGCCCTACCCTTATTATATTGCAATACAAATACACAGTATTATACTAAAATATATACAACTCACGACCACACAATTAGGAACTAACTTGGGGCACACCTAGCAGCAGTTCAACTGAGTAAGATATCAGGTTCCTACCTGGCGAAATCTAGATTAAATACGTTAAACTGTACAGTACTGATACGTTAAACTATACAATGAAAATACATTAAACTGTACAATACTAATACATTAAACTATACAATACTTATACACCTAACTATACAATATCAATACAGTAAACTATACACATCAACACAGCAAACTATACAATATCAATACATTTAAACAAGTATGCACAAGATCACCGGAATAGAATGACGGAGACAAATGAAAAAGGCAATAGTTGAAAAAAATTCTCACCTCTGGCCCGGAGGGGTTGCCCCGGGGCCGGTGGTCAAAAACCACACTCCGATCCGACTAAGCTACCTCTTGAGCTTTCAAATAGAAAGAATAGAAAAATAGAAAAATTAGGTAGCTGAAGAAAGTATTGTTTTTAAGCACATTTATCGCACAAAGAGAGCCACAAACCATCCACGGCGCATTCACGAGAGTCCTCCACCTAGCTGTACGCGCTCACCACCACACAAGCACAAAAGCGCCACCCCACTGCCACGAAGCGCTCTCGCTGAACGACCAATCAGCGCTTGAGGCTGGCGCTGGGGTGGCGGACCGAGCCTCTACAAGCCGCGCGCACTGAGCAGCCAGGCAACACCTCTGAACACTCACGTACGCTTAGCTCAGCCTCAACTGCTTCAAAAGCGCCACCCCGAGCCGGCTAACCAGAGGCTAGCTCGGTTCAGTGCGGCCACCACCAGCCATATATAAAGAGCTGAGCGCTAAGCGCAGTTCAGTGTCACTCCAGCAACCATACCGAGTGGATGTCATCTCTCTGTGGTGCGAACGCTCTGCTTGGAGAAGTGCTTGGTCCCCTTGGATATTTTCGCAAGCATTTTTGACTCCTTTAAGGAGATACTTTAGCAATCCGGAAGTTAGAGGTAATAGTTCGTATTTATTTTAAATAGGGGGTAAGTGTCAATAACTTTTTCTTGTTCTATCTTTACTTTGTTTTCATTTCTTTTTGCATTTTTGGTGTTCTCGGTTGGTTGTCTATAAAGAGCCAGGTTTTCACTTCTATGCCCCCCCCTGACAGGGGGAGGGGGGCGGCGGGTGGTCGTGGCGCGCATGGCAGCCGCCCGCCCCGTGCCCCTCTCATTCCAACTCCGACAACTCCATCCGTACGTCCAAGGACATCCTCTGAGTCGAGTAGGTCTGTTCAGGCTTCTGCGCCTCAGACCACTTTCCAACCTCCGGATCCGGCACCAGTCAGCTCCAACTTCCGTCCTGTCAAAACTCAAACATATCGAATTCAACTCAAAACCATCGATAGTACCAAACCTACAGACAGAGGAAAAGTTTTCGAAACTACATTCAAAGAGTTAAATGCCCCTCTGATCCGACTCACCCCAACAAAGAATGGCTACTTTTGAAACAACGCAATCAGCAATTTTTTACCTCCCAATGTTACTGTGAATTTTTTCTCTTCTTAACCACTTAAGTATTATTACGCGTAAACCATATTAGCTGATTATATCATTGTCGTTGTAATCTTCTTATAATCTGATAATCGCTTCTGCCATCGTACAACCATATTAGCTGATTATATCATTGTCGTTGTAATCTTCTTATAATCTGATTATATCATTGTCGTTGTAATCTTCTTATAATCTGATTATATCATTGTCATTATAATCTATCAGCAATTTTTCACTTACCAATATTACTGTGAATTCTTCCTTATTTACCACTACAGTTATTATTACGCGTAAACCATATTAGCTGATTGTATCATTGTCATCATAATCTTTAAAACTTATTCCCTCTTGTATGTGAACTTATGAAAACGCCCTCAGCAATCTGTTTGCACCAATGTAGTGATATCGAACTCCAATATTATAACAAATAAATAATAGATGTGTGTGTAAACATCTATGACATCTGTGTGTCACATTTTGTAACATCGCAATTAGTAATTTTTCACCAACCAATGTTACTGTGAATTCTTCTTTATTTACCACTACAGTTATTATTACGCGTAAACCATATTAGCTGATTGTATCATTGTCGTCATAATCTTTAGAAACTTATTACCTGTTGTATGTGAACTTGCGAAAACGCCCTTAGCAATCTGTTTTTTTTTTTTTTAAACTTATTACCTGTTGTATGTGGACTTTGTAACAACGCCTTCAGCAATTTGTACGCATCAATTTTGTATATTGAACTCCAATATTAATCGCTCTTGGCTGAGTATTGAGTGTACCCACGAAATCACGCTATATTTCTTACTCTTTTCTATACTTTCTAAGCTAGTTTTTAGATAGATATATCCTTTTAATCTTGACTCTGTATTTCGTTTTAAGTTGTACAATAGTACTTACTGCCTACTGTTTACTAATTTTGAATGACTGATCACGCTGATATATTAGATGAAATCGACCCGGATCTCAATCATTTGAACAGAATATTTCCAAACCTAAACGACTCTGAAAACTGCAGATATACTAATATATCAAAATTCAACGAATCTATACGAATAACCCGGCAGGATTTTTCGCTACTGTGTTGGAACTGTAGGTCACTCTATCCAAAATTGGAAGAGATACAATGCACTATTACTGAACTTAAGTATACCTTAGATGTGATTAGCTTCACCGAAAGCTGGCTAGATGACTCGACCAAAGACATGATTAAATTTGAAAATTATCATAGTTACCATTCGCTACGAAAAAACAAGCGAGGCGGGGGCATCAGTACATACATTTCTAAGCACATGGATTCGAGAATCATAGCAAGTGCAACACTGAATCAGGATCATATAGAATCATTATTCGTAGAACTGTCTAGAGATGGCAAACGAATTGTGCTTGGAACGGTGTATAGGCCGCCTACAGCCTGTCCTATATCCTTCCTTAATGAGCTTAATCGAATTATTTCCCAGTTCAACAGGTCCTTCTACAATGACATAATAATATGCGGTGACTTCAACTATGATTTGCTGAAACATGAAAGCTATGAACCAATCTCTAATTTCTTAAATGCATTTCATTCTAAATCTTTCCTTCCGATCATCACAAAGCCAACACGAATAACCTCAGAATGTGCCACGCTGCTTGACAATATCTTTATGACAGACCCGAGTGATTTTCTTGCTGGAATAATTACTTCTGACTTATCAGATCATTTTCCAGTTTTTCTTATTAAGAAAAATGTCTATCTTGCGTGCACCAAAGCACGGGCTGAAACTTATTCATATCGTAAAATAAACGAATCAAATTTAGAAGAAATGCGCACCGTTCTAGAAGATTTAATGCCAACATTGCACATCACCCAACAAAACAATAATGCAAGGAGCATTGATGAATAAGTAGTAAAGTTGACTGAAACTATAATGACCGCATACAATCAGTGTTGCCCAATTGTAACTCGTACAGTTACCCCGAAAAATAAACAAAAGCCCTGGATTACTAGAGACATCGTGATAAATATAAAGAAACGCCAAGCGTACCTAGCCCTCCTTTGCGAAGGGCGAATATCTAGAGAAACATATAACCGATTCAGAAACTATGAGACAAACCAGATAAGAACATCAAAAAAGAGCTACTTTACCCTCAAGTTTACTCAATTCAAAGCTGACGTTAAAAAGACTTGGCGCCTCCTTAACTCTTGTTATAAACCGAATAACGCCGAAAAAAAGAAAATTGGTTATATCACTCAAGATAATGTAAAATACCATGAGAAGAATGAAATTGCTAATCTCTTCAACAACTTCTTTGTAAACGTAGGGAAAACTATAGCCAATGGTATTCCAAGTGAACCTACTGATCACCTGGAATTTATGGATCATATTCGAGAACACAACTCCTTTTTTTTTACGCCTACAAACTCCTCCGATGTAATTGCGTGCATAAACAACATGAAAAATAAATCGAGTGGGTTACAAACGTTTCCAACTGAAATACTTAAAATAATTGCTGATATTGTGGCCCCGCTGATATCCAATATTATTAACCAGTCTCTCTTACTAGGCACTTTCCCGAACTCCCTCAAAGTTTCTAGAGTAACCCCTATCTTTAAAAATGGTGAAAAAACCTGTGTAAACAATTATCGACCTATCTCCATGTTACCAATTATTAGCAAGGTATTCGAGAAAATTGTGTATAAAAAAGTGTACTCTTATTTTGAACAAAAATCATTTCTCTATGATAAAAAATACGGCTTTCGCTGTAAAAAATCAACAACACAGGCAATATTAAATCATTTACAATTCCTTTATTCTAATATAGATAACGGAAAGACTGTCTTCTCTGTATTTCTTGACTTTCGAAAGGCATTCGATTGTGTGGACCATAACATATTACTCTCGAAACTTCATTGTTATGGCATTCGTGGGGTTGCCCATGATTGGTTCAGATCATACCTAACAAATCGGAAGCAATACGTTGTCATTGACGACGCAAAATCGGACCCACAAAAAATTAGCCATGGAGTTCCACAAGGATCTGTTCTTGGGCCTCTCCTTTTTCTGATTTTTATCAATGATATTATTAAATCTACATCATTTTTTAAATTCATACTTTTTGCCGATGACAGTACGCTTTCTGCGGTCCTTCCGAACGAAAATCCCACTACGATTGCGGAGAGTATAAATAATGAACTCCATAAGGTTTCACTGTGGCTTAAAGCTAATAAAATAAGCCTCAATATCGATAAAACAAATTATATTACGTTCTCATACAAGAAAAATATATCTCTACCATCCATTAAAATTGGCGAAGGTGAAATCAAAGAAACCAACTCATGTAAATTTCTGGGCATCATAATAGATAAACATCTGACCTTCAAAGAGCACATCACTCATATTAGTTCTAAATTATCAAAATCCATCGGAATCCTGAATAAAGTTAAAAATTTCCTGCCTGAAACAGCCTTACTAATGCTTTATCGAACGCTCATTTCACCATACCTGCAATACGGAATAGAAGCATGGCATGGAACTGATAAAAATAAAACCAATATAATTTTTACTCTGCAAAAAAGAGCCATCAGAGCGGTAAAGAACCTAGAATATAATGCTCACACAAATGATTCACTCAAAAATTTACAAATACTTAAACTCTCGGATCTCTACAAAATCTCCATTTGCAATTTCATCTACAAAACATTAGCTAATGATGGCGACAATTGCCTTCAACAGTTATTAACTGCGCAAACTGGTCATCACGACCATTGAACACGAAATAAAAGTAAATTCATGCTTCCTTATTATTCAAAGGCCCGCTCGCAACATAGTATACTATTCGTTGGAACTAAAACCTGGAACTCAATACCTGCGGAGATCCGTGAAAGTAATTCTTACAAGGTATTTAAAAGAAATCTTGAGTCTCACTTCTTATCAGAATACTAGTCGTGTAAGATCACCAAGTCAAATCCTGCCTCCTACATGTCTGGTCCTAATAATGCAATTTGCCATTAGTAATATCGCCGATTTTCAGTCTGCTCCCAAATCGTTATCGAATATACTGTTAAATATTGTCCATATGACCTATATTGTAAAATTAAACATCAATATCGAGTTCATTATCCTGTTGATCAGTCTAATGCGAAACTAGGCTAAGTGAATTAGGTTAAACATTATTGTACGCCCTAGAATAATGTAATGGTAGGATGCCCTAGAAGTCGCTGAACTTATTCGGGCCCACAGGTAGCTATACTCAACTCTGACCATTGTATTAGACTTAAGAAACATTCTACCTCTGTATCTCCTGTGGTAAATAAATTGTTTAAATTGTTTAAAATTGTTTAAATTGTTTGCACCAATGTTGTGATATTGAACTCCATTATCGCCTGTAATATTTGAGGAAATCGATCCAGATTTCAATCATTTGAACAGAATATATCCAAACCTAAACGACTCTCAAGAGTGTAGGTATACTAATATATCAGAATTCAACGAAACTATACGAATAACTGACCGAGATTTCTCACTCCTGTGTTGGAACTGTAGGTCACTCTATCCAAAATTGGAAGAGATACAATGTACTATTACTGAACTTAAATATAACCTAGACGTGATTAGCTTCACCGAAAGCTGGCTAGATGACTCGACTAAAGACATGATTCGATTTGAAAATTATCATAGTTACCATTCGCTAAGAAAAAACCAGCGGGGCGGAGGCATCAGCACATATATATCTAACCACATAGACTCGAGAACCATAGCAAGTGCAACCATGAATCAGGATCATATAGAATCACTCTTCGTAGAAATTTTTAGAGATGGTAAACGCATTGTGCTTGGAACGGTGTATAGGCCTCCTACAGCCTGTCCTATATCCTTCCTGAATGAATTGAATCGTATTATTTCTCAGTTCAACAGGCCCTCATACAATGACATAATAATATGCGGTGACTTCAATTATGATCTACTGAAACATGAAAGCCATGAACCAATCTCTAATTTCCTAACTACCTTTCAGTCTCAATCCTTCCTTCCGATCATTACAAAGCCTACACGAATAACCTCAGCGTGTGCTACGCTGCTTGACAATATCTTTATGACAGACCCTAGTGATTTTCTTGCTGGAATAATTACTTCTGACTTATCAGATCACTTCCCAGTTTTTCTTATTAAGAAAAATGTCTATATTGCTAGCACCAAGGCACGGGCTGAAACTTACTCATATCGTAAAATAAACGAATCAAATCTTGAAGAAATGCGCACCGTTCTAGAAGAATCAATGCCTACATTGCACATCTCTCAACAAAACAATAATACTACGAGCATTGATGAAGCAGTAGTAAAGTTGACTGAAACTATAATGACCGCATACAATCAGTGTTGCCCAATTGTAACTCGTACAGTTACCCCAAAAATAAACATAAGCCCTGGATTACTAGAGACATCGTGATAAATATAAAGAAACGTCAAGCGTACCTAGCCCTCCTTTGCGAAGGACGAATATCTAGAGAAACATATAACCGATTTAGAAACTATGTAACAAACCAGATAAGAACATCAAAAAAGAACTACTTTACGCTCAAGTTTACTCAATTCAAAACTGACGTTAAAAAGACTTGGCATCTCCTTAACTCCTGCTGTAAACCGAATAATGCCGATAAAAAGAAAATTGAATATGTTGTTCAAGATAATGTAAAATATCATGAGAAGAAAGAAATTGCTAATCTCTTTAACAACTTCTTCGTAAACGTAGGGAAAACAATAGCTGATGGTATTCCAAGTGAACCTACTGATCACCTGGAATTTATGGATCATATTCGAGAACCCAACTCCTTTTTCTTTACGCCTACAAACTCCTCCGATGTAATTACGTGCATAAACAACATGAAAAATAAATCGAGTGGGTTACAAACGTTTCCGACTAAAGTACTTAAAGTTATTGCTGACATTGTAGCCCCACTGATATCAAATATTATTAACCAGTCTCTCTTACTAGGCACTTTCCCGAACTCCCTCAAAGTTGCTAGAGTAACCCCTATCTTTAAAAGTGGTGAAAAAACCTGTGTAAACAATTATCGACCTATCTCCATTCTACCAATTATTAGCAAAGTATTCGAAAAGATTGTGTTTAAAAAAGTGTGCTCTTATTTTGAACAAAAATCATTTCTTTACGATAAACAATACGGTTTTCGCTCTAAAAAATCAACAACACAGGCTATATTAAATCATTTACAATTCCTCTATTCTAATATAGATGAAGGAAAGCCTGTCTTCTCTGTATTTCTTGACTTCCGAAAAGCATTTGATTGTGTGGACCATAAAATACTATTATCGAAACTACACTGTTATGGCATTCGAGGGATTGCCCATGATTGGTTCAGATCATACCTAACAAATCGGAAGCAATTCGTTGTCATTGACGACGCAAAATCAGACCCACAGACAATTAGCCATGGAGTTCCACAAGGATCTGTTCTCGGGCCTCTCTTGTTTCTGATTTTTATCAATGATATTGTAAAATCTACATCATTCTTCAAATTCATACTTTTTGCCGATGACAGTACGCTTTCTGCGGTCCTTCCGAACCAAAATCCTGCTATGATTGTGGAGAGTATAAATACTGAACTTCACAAGGTTTCATCGTGGCTCAAAGCTAATAAAATAAGCCTAAATATCGATAAAACAAATTATATTACTTTCTCATACAAGAAAGATGTATCTCTCCCATGCATTAAAATTGGCGAAGGTGAAATCGAAGAAACCAACTCATGTAAGTTTCTGGGCATCATAATAGATAAACATCTGACCTTCAAAGAGCACATCACTCATATTAGTTCTAAATTATCAAAATCCATCGGAATCCTAAATAAAGTTAAAAATTTTCTGCCTGAAACAGCTTTACAAATGCTCTACCGAACGCTCATTTCTCCATACTTGCAATACGGAATAGAAGCATGGCACGGAACTGATAAAAATAAAACCAACAAAATTTTTACTCTGCAGAAAAGGGCTGTCAGAGCGGTAAAGAACCTAGAATATAATGCTCACACAAATGATTCTTTCAAAAATTTACAAATACTTGAACTTTCGGATCTCTACAAAATCTCCATCTGTAATTTCATTTACAAAACATTAAGAAATGATGGCGACAATAGCCTAAGACAATTATTGACTGCGCAAACTGGTCATCACGACCATTTAACCCGAAATAGAAGTAAATTCATGCTTCCTTATTATTCAAAGGCCAGGTCGCAACACAGTATTCTCTTCGTTGGAACCAAAACTTGGAACTCTATACCTGCAGAGATCCGTGAATGTAATTCGTACAAAGTATTCAAAAGACATCTTGAGTCTCACTTCCTATCAGAATACTAGTCGTGTATGATCACCGTGTCGAAATCTTGCCTCCTACATGTAACTAATGATAATGTCATAATGTAACTTGCCTTGTGTACCATAACCAATCTTCTCTCTGCTCTTGAATCGTTTTATCGAACATACTGTTAAATATAGCCGACTTGACCTATATTGTAAAATACAGCATAAAATATCGAGTTAATTATCTCAATGATCAGTCTAATGCGAAACTAGGTTAAGTGAACTAGGTTAAACTTTTGTACACCCTAGAATAACGTGATGGTAGGATGCCCTAGAAGTCGCTGAACTTATTCGGGCCCACAGGTAGCTATACTCAAATTTGACCATTGTACTAGACTTAAGTAAAATTCTATCTCTGTATCACCTGTGGTAAATAAATTGTTTAAAATTGCTACTACGCAGTTACCGACGACATAAACTCAATAGACAAACTAACATCTACCAAAGCAACTCAAGCATTCCAAAAGATCAACCTGACTCCGGCTATCCCCCTAGATTTGAGAGCGAAAAGAACGGTATTCGTACGACAAATAGATTCAGATATTGGAACCAGACCCACAGATGAAATAAAGGAAGAAATTGAAAACCAAAACAGTTGGATTAAGGTGACAGATATTATCAAAATCAAAAACTACACGCACCTAATCAAAATAGTGACAACTGACACCCTTACAGCACAACGAATACTACGAGACGGCTTCTACATGTTTCATACCAAGATAACCCCATACCAATGTGAACAGGAACAATACACTCATATTCTCATCTGCTACAAATGCTACAAGTTCGAGGATCACACGACTAACCAATGCACGCAGACGACAATCATCTGTTCTGAATGTTCAGCGCAAGATCATACCTTCCAAAATTGTCAGAACACCTTAAAGCAGTGCATAAATTGCCAAGGACCTCACAGAACATTAGCAGCGGGATGCCCCTACAGGAAAAATATCATCAAACAAAAACGAGAGGATGAACAGTCAAAACAACAACAGCAAAACCAAAGTACATACGCAGAAATTGCCAAACAAGCCATACAGCAGACAAACCCACCGCAACATTCACTAACACTAACCAATAGAACACACATCAAACTAACGGCCCTCATTCTAGAAGCCCACATCGCAGCCCATGATAAAACCAAAAAATTGGGAAAAATACTATCCAAATCACTTAAAGAAAATTTTGACATTGACACCACATTTCCAGATAGAGACTCAACAGCTATTTTCAACTTTTATTACGATAACGTAGACAAAGAAGCTTCAGAACCAACACAAACAATTACTTGTGAACAGCCAACACTTGAAACATCTATGGATACCCAAGCAGAAGATGCAGACCCCGACAATGATCAAAGGCAGAAGAGAAGGATAAGCGACGAAGCAGAAAACTCAACAATATTGATAGACAACAAACATAGTGTCCCAATAAAGCTATACCGCAACCTACAAGATACATCTCCAATTCCTGAAAACCCTAACACAGAATGGTATATGGGAGAGCTAAGCAAGGAAAACAATAGAGGACTTAAATTCGCAGTAGAAGAAATTAAATCAGGAACCCTACTAGAATATATATTCTCGAACCGTGTAAAATTTACAAGAACAAAAATCAACATAATACCACCCGAACAATTCCTGGCGCTCCCAAGGCACCAATCACTACACACAGCAGCAAAAAAACCTAAAAAAGTTACTTCCAATAAATTAACATTAGCAAACTAACTGTATTACAACACAATGTACAATCTTGGAGCTCCAATAAAATATCTCTATCCAACATTTATAAAAACATAAATCCGGACATTATACTCATCAATGCACACAATCTGAGAGGGGATAACCACCTGAAAATATTTAATTATAACACCTTTTATGCGAACAACCAAGATGAACCTCATGCAGGAGCTGCAATAGCAATTAAGAAATATATATCATATAAACTACATGATAACTTCAATTCGGACATGCTGGCAATTACAATAGATACAATGCAGGGACCAATTACTATCGGCACAACATATACCCCCCCAAGAACAGAATACCTCCACTTCGCTGACTTCCACACACTATTCAATAGACCAAACCCAGTTTATTTCATTGGAGACATAAATGCAGCACATAAAACAATAGGATACAGTTATAACAATAATAGAGGCAAACATTTACACTATTTAATTGAGCGGAATAAATGCATACATATTGGGCCATACTTCCCAACACTTATAACTCATAGAAGCACCACCTCACCAGATATTGCACTGCAAAACCCACAGGCCTTTCATAACATACATCTACAACCCGGACCAATCACACCATCTGACCACATTCCAATTATAGCAACAATAACAGCAAACCCAATTCAAATCCCGATTAAACCAAGGTATCAATTTCACAGGGCAGATTGGAATAAATATAGGCAAGAATTAACCCGCATTAGTCCTGATCTACAAGTAAACCCAACCCTGGAAGAAATTGATGAGCATCTGGAAAAATGGACAAAACACATACAAGAAGCCTCAAAAAACGTAATACCAACAATAACCCACAGAACAATTCCTGGCATCAAACCCACTCACGAAACCTTGAGCATCCAGGTACGATACCAACATATATTAAACTACATACGCATTAACGGACCATCCAAAGAATTGAACAGTACTCTCTCAAATCTCAGGAAAGAATTACAAAACATCTATAAAAAGAGCTACATGCAGACTTGGAATTCAATAATACAAAAAATAGACCTACAACATGATCCGACAAAATTCTGGAAATCAATTAAAAGAATGATGGGTACAAATAACAAACAAAAAATTCCATACTTACAGCACAATATACTTGAACTTCATACACCTGAAGAAAAGGAACCGATTTTTAGACAACATTGGAAAAGTATATTCTCAGAGCAGGATGATGAAGATTTCGACATTGAACACATAAATTCAATTAAAGAACACATGAACAATACAGCGCATCAAATTATACCATTTCACACCGGCAACTTGAGCAGATTTGACCTACTACATTTCCCACCAATAACTTTAGATGAACTTACTCAGACCCTACGACCGTTCAAACAGAAAGCCCCCGGACCATCAGGCATTACCACACTACAATTAAAGAAATTACCAGCAAATATGCTCAAATACCTTTTGTACATATTTAACAACGCCATATCTGCAGGATACTTCCCACACAGTCTGAAACATGCCATCATGATTTTCATCCCCAAACCCCTCACTTCTCAGAAGCAAGTTCAAAACTATAGACCGATATCCTTACTAGACATACAGAGCAAGCTATTGGACAAAATATTAAACAACAGACTCACCAACCATTTAGTCATTCACAACCTGAATTATAGCAGACAACATGGTTTCAGGAAAGACAGAGGCACCCATACAGCACTGGCAACATTCACAGAAACAATATCCATAAATCTAGCCAACAAACACACAATAGACATTGTACTTCGTGACGTCACCAAAGCATTCGACAAAGTCTGGCACTCAGGATTAATATACAAACTCTCTCAGTCCGGCATCCATTCACTATTTCTCCGCACACTTGCAGATTATTTGACCGATCGAACAGCATCAATCAGGATAGCAAACTACATAGGCCCTCAATTCACACTAGAATCCGGAGTACCCCAGGAAGCATGCCTATCACCAACATTATACAGCTTCTACACACACGATATCCCTCCACCGTTACCAAACTCCGACTACATCTGTTTTGCCGACGGCATAACCCAAATTACCACAGGCCGATATTCTCCAGCATATGCAGCCCATCAAACCGAGCACGCAATCCAACAAATCAACCAATTTGAAAATAAATGGAAAATATCAACAAACCATAAAAAATTTAAAATCATTCCCATAAGTCGGCATAACACTGGAGATATTTTCATTAACAACCAATACCTTCCGTATACAGACAGAGGTAAAGTGTTAGGTCTCAATTTCTCAACCCATGGATTTTCAGCCCAAGTAACACAACGACAAGCAATAGGATATAGCAATCTCAGTAAACTATACAGGTTTCAGCATCTATCCCTCGATACTGAAAGGAAACTATACTTAGCATTCGTAAGATCAGCCATTACATACCCAACCATTCCACTTCATACTATGTCTCCCACAGCCATTTCAAAACTGCAGAAAGTACAAAATAAAGCTCTAAGATTTATAACCAATACAAGGCTTGTGGATAGAATTTCATCTAAAACACTGCATGAACAAACCGATATTTCTCCAATAAACATCCTGCTACACAATCACGCACGTAAAATTTGGGAAAATTTACAACTATTAGAACCCGATTTATTCCATCAATTAACGTTTCCTTTAGATAGTGCCAATAGCCAAAACTCTCGGTTTAAAAGCTCCAAACTTCTTGCATTAGGACCCTCACCTGAACCCAAATACAAGTAACCATATCCAACAGCACATGGGGAAGACCGTACCAACTTTACTTATTTACTTCGTTTTTCATTGGGGTTCTGACGAGCACACGGAACGGTCTTCCCCCCACGGGTGGGAAGTCAGAACCCCAAATCTCCACTCATCATTGCAACACAACTCAATAGAAACCCAACCTCTAAACCAGACAACCGATTAGAATAACCCACTACAACCATCTAATTATCAGGACCCACAACCCATTAACACCCAGATTATCTCCATTATTCCCATTCAGATTAACTCCAACCCAGATTAACTCCATTCATGATGTCAGATGGAACCCCTCCCCCCTCGGGCAGGCTTGCAATGAGTACACTGGTTCCTTGGACAGTTTGGTGTATATAATGTATTAAAAAAAAAAAAAATTTTTGGTATATATGTGTATATGTTGTGTGTATGAATCTATGTACATAGAGATAATTTGTGTACATACCGTTCTCTAGGAAAAAAAAGGTGAATAGTAATAGTTTGTGTACATACGAGTTTTGAAAAAAAAAGCAAAAAAATGAATATATATATAAATGTATGTGTATGTATATGTGTATGTGATGTATTTAATAATTTCTCGTACGTATATATTAGATAAGTAGTGTAAATTATGTACATATTATTATGCCCTCAGCGTATGTAAATAGGATCTAGGCAATCTTAGCCAGCCTTTAAATTTAGCATACTGTAAATACTGCAAATATTGTAGATTTCACTTCGGTAACTTGAGCGACTAGCATATTTTTCGTATATACAAAGCCTTGAAAGGTCTTCCAGTTCTTCATACTCTAAATTACTAATCCATAAGAGAACTGATCGAGACCACCAAATTATGCGTTTTTGTTCGCCTTTTCTCTCTCAGACTGTCCATCTTCTCTTTCCTATTTCTTTTCTTCTGGCACACCCTGTGCCAAACTCTTGTTTTCCTCTCTTTCCTAATAGCACCGCCCCCCCCCCCACCCCCGCAGTTCAGTTGGCACAGCTCACTCAGTGCACTCGCAGGAACCCTGATATTCACACAAGTCTTCTTCCTGCGAGCCTCGTCACTGCAACGGCTCACACAAGCCTTCCAGCGAGCCTCCTCACAGCAGCTCACACAAGACTTCTCCCTGCGACTCTCCGCGCAGTGACTCCGACATTCACTAGTCTCGGCTGCTCAGCAAGCAGTAGCCTCTCGGCCTCCATCGCCACCTCGACGGCACCGCTACGCCACGGCACGCACAACGCGACTTAACGACAACCGTCGGTCCTCCAAGTCGTCCTTGTGTACTATACTACGGCCAGTAATCATTTACCTCGTGTGCTATACTGTCGGCGATCTTCTCAATATAACGGCCTTTATTCCAGTTGTGTATTCCTTATCCTGTCGGGTTCGTTTGCACCTCAGGCACTCACTTCGGGCATAGATACCACAAAGTCTAAAGATATTTACATAGTCTGCCCGGAGTGTAAAGCAGCCTGAGGGAGAACACTACACTGGTTGACCCCAGAGTGACCCGGCAGGTGGAAGCATGGCTTGGAAAGATGTCCGTTTACCCGCCTTCGAAGGCGACATGAAAGGATGGCTCCTCCTCTGCGAAGTTTATCTCGCGCAAATTCCAAATCTCAACGACGCTTCAAAGTTCGGTGCACTCCTCGGAGGGCTACCTACGCACATCATCACCAGAGTACAAGAGATACTACTGAACCCTCCGGCTAACGGTAAATTCGACGCCCTAAAAGCCGCACTCACAAAACGTTTCGTTCGTCACGATGACGAGACCAACTACGACGCCATTGTCAAACTAACGCTCGGAGACAGCACGCCATCCGAATTACTCTTGGAAATGACGCGTCTCAACAACTGCAGACAAGCTCCGCTACCACCTTCGGTCATCCGCTCTATGCATCTCGCAAAATTACCGACTGAAGCGCAGCCACTGATTGAAGCCTTAGGGAAAGGAAAAACAGACGACGAGTACGGAGAGATTGCAGATCAAGTCACAGCAAGGCAATCCGCGTGCCGGGCCACAACTGCCAAGCCCGTCACCGTAAACGCGATCAAGCCATCGCCTACCCCGACAGTGTCAAGAGCCGAGTTTGACGCAGCTATGAAAGAAATAGCCGAACTCAAGAAAATTTTAGGAAGAATAGTACGCTCGCACGAAGACGCCCTCAAAGCCGACAACTGGCGGAATCAAGTTTCGGCACCTAGAAACCTTCAACACTCAAACGAAGGAAGCACGGTCGACCAAGTACGCTGCTACTACCACAGCACATTCGGCGACCGCGCAAGAAAGTGCACAACACCATGCAGCTATGTTCAACGAAGGTCGCACAGGATGGTAAGCGCCATCTCCTACTCACGGGCAAACGCAGCAGATTTGCTGTACGCCACCGACTCCAACAATACTCTGAATCTTGTCGATACTGGCTCGTCGATCAGCTTAATTACGCCCGACGAAAAACACCCAACCAGACCCCCGTCCTACGATCTTCTAGTGGCTAACGACACTCCAATAACCTCATACGAGACGCTGTCTTCACACGAACGCCCTTCTCAACAAAAACAAGAAAGTCAAATATCCACTGAGGTACTCGGAAACTTAAAAAACAACAGGGGGGCACCTGTGGTGGTTCCACTTAGCTGTACGCGCTCACCACCACACAAGCACAAAAGCGTCACTCCAGTTACCGTACTGAGTGGATGCTCTCTCTCTCTGCTGCGAACTCACTGCTTGGAGAAGTGCTTGGCCTGCTTTGGAGCTTGGAGTCATTATTAAGTAAGGTTCTGATAATTACTTTGGTAGTGGGAGGTGAGGGAAGTCTTTGAAGCCAAGCAGGGGGGATTGCCTACTACCTATTTCTTTCGATCTGTGTTTGCTTTGTTTTTCTTTTGTTGCATTTTTTGGTGATCACTGTTGGATTGTGTATTGAGTACCTTAAGCCGGCGTTTTTATTACTATGCCTCCCCCTGAACGGGGGAGGGGGGCGGGGGTGGGTCGAGGTGGACATGGGAGTCGACCGCCCCGGACCCCTCTGTTACGACCTCCGTCTCGTTCAATCTCAAGGAATCGGACCCCCTCTTTTCCACCGGATCTGGTCAGGCTTCTGTGCCTCAGACCGCTTTCCATCCTCCGGATCAACCTCCTTCATCAATTCCAACCAATCGCACATCTAAATCACCAACATTCCGGATTCAACTGAAAACAATAGACAGTTCTAAATCTACAGACAAAGCTAAAGTATTCGAAACTACGTTCAAGGAACTCAACGCTCCCCTTATCCGGCTATCTCCTACAAAAACTGGTTTCTATGCCGTGACAGACGACACCAATTCCATTGACAAATTATCATCTTCTAAGGCCATTCAAGCTTTCCAAAAAATCAACTTAGTTCCTGTTATTCCTCCAGATCTCAGAGCAAAAAGAACAATATTCGTGAGACAAATAGACTCCGACATAGGAATGAGACCATCAGAAGAAATCAAGGATGAAATAGAAAACCAAAATAACTGGATTAAAATCACAGACATCATCAAAATTAAAAACTACACTCACGTAATGAAAATAGTCACTACAGATACCGTAACAGCCCAACGAATTCTCAGAGATGGATTTTATATGTTCCATACTAAAATTACCCCATACCAGTGCGAACAAGAAGAATATACACACATTTTGATTTGTTACAAATGCTATAAGTTCGAAGATCACCCAACATTTCAGTGTACACAAAAATCTCAGTTTTGCTCCGAATGCTCAGCTCAAGATCATACTTATCAAAATTGCGAAAATACTCTTAAACAATGCCTCAACTGCCAAGGACCCCACAGAACACTTGCAGCTAGCTGTCCATACAGGAAAAACATCATTAAACAAAAACGTGAGGAGGAACAACAAAAACAACAACAGCACACAAATAGCACCTATGCAGAAATAGCAAAACAAGCAATACAACAGACCAATCCCCCACAGCACACACTAACTCTGACCAACCAGACGCACATCAAACTCACTGCATTAATTCTAGAAGCACACATCGCCGCACTAGACAGAACAAAAAAATTCAGCGAAATACTTTCCAAATCTCTCAAGGACAATTTTGACATAGATACAATTTTTCCCGACCGAGACTCAACTGCCATTTTCAACTTTTACTACGGTAACAACGACATCGAAAACCCACAACCAACATTATCGGAACACCACTCAATAGAAGAAACAATGGACACGCAAGTAGAAGCATGTGAAGAAGCAGAAATACGACAAAAAAGAAGAATCAGTGACGAAATGGAAAATTCAACAATAACAATAGACAACAAACACAAAATTCCTATCAAACTATACAGAAACTTCTATGATCGATCACCAATTCCAGAAGAACCTACTTCTGACTGGTATGTACAAGAACTAAAAAAGGACAACGACAAAGGTCTTAAATTCGCAGTTCAGGAAATAAAATCAGCTACACTACTGGAATACATCTTCTCTAAGCGGGTTCAATTTGTCAGAACAAAAATCAACATAATACCACATGAACAATTTATCGCATTCCCAAGGCACCAAACAATATTCACAGCTATCAAAAACCTAAGAAAATTACCTCCGCAACATGAACCTACGAAATCTGATAGTGATACAACATAACGTTCTGTCTTGGAATACCAATAGGATATCCCTAGCAAACATTTACAATAAAATTGACCCGGATATTATTCTCATTAATGCCCATAGCTTGACAGGAAACAACCATCTAAAAATATTCAACTACAACACATTCTATGTAAATAAGAATAACGAACTACATGCAGGAGTAGGGATGGCAATTAAGAAAAACATTTCATTTCAACTCCACGACAATTTTCACTCAGACATGCTAGCAGTTACAGTCGAATCACTCCAAGGACCAATTACAATAGGAACTACATTCACACCACCAAGAGTAGATTATCTTCATTTTGCTGATTATTTTCATACCTTATTCAATAGACCACACCCGGTATATTTCATAGGCGATATCAATGCGGCACACAGAACCTTAGGGCACTCACACAACAACAATAGAGGGAAGCATTTACACTACCTTATTGAAAGACATAAATGCATTTATGTAGGCCCGTACTTTCCCACGATGATCACGCATAGAAGTACCACAGCACCGGATATAGTACTACAGAACACTAATGCCTTTCATAACATTCATCTACGACCTGGGCCAATTACACCATCAGACCATATTCCGATTATCGCAAGTATTTCAGCAAATCCAATCCAAACCCCAATCAAACCGAGAAAACAATTTCATAAAGCCAACTGGGTCATATATAGAGAACAACTAGCAAGAGTAAACCCAATCATGAATGACGAACCAACCTTAGAAGAAATAGATGAACATTTAAATAAATGGACCGAACACATTCAGGAAGCAACTAACATCGCAATTCCTTCAATGAACCACAGAATAATTCCCGGAATAAAACCTACTCCCGAAATACTAGGAATCCAAGTTAGATACCAGCATTTGAAAGGATACATTCAAAATAATGGGCCATCAATAGAACTATATAGACAACTAACCAGTCTCAGGAGACAACTACAAACACTCTACCAACAGGAATATACGCAAACTTGGGAAACCCTAGTCCAAGCATTAGAACTTCAGGATGATCCAAAAATTTTCTGGTCTTCAATCAAACGCATGATAGGATCAAATAATAAACAAAGAGTTCCGTACCTGCAACACCAAAACAAGGAATTACATTCACCACAAGAAAAGGAACCGGTTTTTAGAGAACACTGGAGGAAAATTTTTACAGAGGAAGACAATGAAGAGGACTTTGACATAGACCATATTAATGAAGTAAAAGAGCAGATGAATAATATAACAGATCAAATTATTCCTTTCCATACAGGCAACATTAATAGACTGGATCAGCTCCACTTCCCACCAATAACAATAGAGGAACTAAAACAAACTTTAAGATCTTTCAAACAGAAAGCGCCCGGCCCCACTGGAATAACCACCCTTCAAATAAAAAATTTACCGTTAAACATGATAACATATCTCTTATACATATTTAATAACTCCATTTCAGCTGGATACTTTCCGGACAGCCTCAAACATGCGCACATGATATTTCTACCAAAACCCCATACATCACAAAAACAGGTACAAAATTACAGGCCCATATCACTGCTGGATATACAAAGCAAACTGCTAGACAAAATTTTGAATAACAGACTAACCAATCACCTAATCATCAATAACTTATACAACAGTAGACAGCATGGATTCAGAAGGGACAGGGGCACGCACACCGCACTAGCAACACTCATAGAAACTCTCTCGATCAACCTTGCCAATAACCAAACAACAGACATAGTTTTCCGCGACGTAACCAAAGCGTTTGACAAGGTATGGCACACAGGACTCATATTCAAACTTTCACAATCCGGTATTCACAACCTTTTTCTACGTACGCTAGCCGACTATTTAACAGACAGAACAGCTTCAATCAGGATTGAGAACTACATCGGCCCCCCTTTCACACTTCATACTGGCGTCCCACAAGGAGCATGTCTTTCCCCCACATTATATAGCTACTTTACACATGACATTCCCCATCCGCTACCCAACACAGATTACATATGTTTTGCAGACGATATTACTCAAATCACATCAGGCCGGTATAAACCAAATTACGCAGCCCAACAAACACAGCATGCAATAGAACAAATCAATAACTACGAAAGACAATGGAAAATTTCAACAAACATTAAAAAATTTAAGATTATCCCAATTAGTAGACGCACAACCTCAGACATCTTCATAGACAACCAACATTATCCATACTCCACCAATGGCAAAGTTCTAGGCCTCAATTTTTCGACCTATGGATTTTCAACACAAATAGCAACAAGAAGTGCAATAGGATTTAGTAACCTCAGCAAACTATACAGATTTATGCATTTATCACGAGAGAATAAAAGGAAATTATATCTAGCTTGCGTAAGATCAGCCCTATTATATCCAGTTATACCCTTGCACACAATGTCACCAACAGCCGTCTCCAAATTACAAAGGGTGCAGAATAAAGCTTTGAGATTTATTACCAACACCAAACTTTCAGACCGTATAGCATCCAGATCGTTACACAATCAAGTCAACATACCGCCTATCAATTCACTACTTCACAGCCATGCCTGCAAAATATGGCGCAACTTACAACTATTCGATCCCGACCTCTATCAACAACTAACATTCACACCGGAAAATGCTAACAAACAACATTCCAGGTTCAAAAGCTCAAAAATTTCCGCACTTGGCCCCCCTCCAGATCCGAAATACACATGAAAATATCTATCAGTTCAACATGGGGAAGACCGAAAAACAATACTTACTTATTTACTTTGTTTTCATCTTGGGGTTTTGACAAGCGGAAGGTTCGGTCTTCCCCCCACGGGTGGGAAGTCAAAACCCCAAAACACAACAACTCCATCCATCACAATAAGACACAACATCAGCTACCAGGATCACACAAACCCTCAGCAATCAAGTTTCAACTTACACTCTTTCATATTCTCCACATCATCATCCACCATACATCCATCACTCGAAATAGTTTCATGTTACGCAAAGTAACGCAAAGTAACATAATATGACATCATTAAAGGGCTCCGTTTGATCGGCGCTTCTTTGACTTCTCGGGCTACTCCCTTGTATATTGTGTAAATTTATGAAAAAAAAAATCCCTAGGATATATGTAGATATGTGCACTCTATGGTGTATAAGTACACACAAGTGTGTACCGGTCTGAGCATCTTTGGGATGTTGGACTTGAATAAATAGGTGCGAAGGAGGAGTGGAGCTTGAGGGAGTGGAGTGCGTCGGGTGGTGAGCAGAGTGTAATGAATGTATAGATGTACTTAGCAACTTAGTAACCTCTGTATATGAAAAAAAAAATATGTATATATACATATAAATACATCTATATATCAATTATAGTGTACATAATGTAGATATGTGTATTGGTAATATAATAGGAACTCAATATCGATCAGTCGAGTTATACATATTATATACCATAAAATACCTACCGCTGTACATAGTACCTTGTAGAAGGTCACAGCAAATATGCGGGATTCTGTTCTAAGCAGGCTATCCAATTCAATTATTTACGATGATAAATAGGCAGCTTTCAACTCAGTACCATGAGAGACTATGTATATACTTGTAAATACAAAGCCCTGACTGGTTTCTCCCTATCCAAACTCCGAAACACCTCAAGTGCAATTAACAGTGATCACCAAATTATGCGTTTTTCGCCTGTTTTTCTCCTACTACCTTTTCCTTTTCCTTCTATTATTACTCCGGCACGCCCTGTGCCAAATTCTTCTTTTTTTCCTCTCTTTCCTTATGGCATCGCCCCCCCCCCAGCACAAAAGTGCCACCCCACTGCCACGAAGCGCTCTCGCTGAACGACCAATCAGCGCTCGAGGCTGGCGCTGGGGTGGCGGACCGAGCCTCTACAAGCCGCGCGCACCGAGCAGCCAGGCAACACCTCTGAACACTCACGTACGCTTAGCTCAGCCTTAACTGCTTCAAAAGCGCCACCCCGAGCCGGCTAACCAGAGGCTAGCTCGGTTCAGTGCGGCCACCACCAGCCCTATATAAAGAGCTGCGCGCTAAGCGCAGTTCAGTTGGCACAGCACACTCAGTGCACTCGCAGGAACCCTGATATTCAAACAAGTCTTCTTCCTGCGAGCCTCGTCACTGCAACGGCTCACACAAGCCTTCCAGCGAGCCTCCTCACAGCAGCTCACACAAGACTTCTCCCTGCGACTCTCCGCGCAGTGACTCCGACATTCACTAGTCTCGGCTGCTCAGCAAGCAGTAGCCTCTCGGCCTCCATCGCCACCTCGACGGCACCGCTACGCCACGGCACGCACAACGCGACTTGCCGACAACCGTCGGTCCTCCAAGTCGTCCTTGTGTACTATACTACGGTCAGTAATCATTTACCTTGTGTGCTATACTGTCGGCGATCTTCTCAATATAACGGCCTTTATTCCAGTTGTGTATTCCTTATCCTGTCGGGTTCGTTTGCACCTCAGGCACTCACTTCGGGCATAGGTACCACAAAGTCTAAAGATATTTACATAGTCTGCCCGGAGTGTAAAGCAGCCTGAGGGAGAACACTACAAGATGACGGCGGCTGGGGCCCGAACGAGTGGCCGAGTACCACACCGATCAACCTGGTAGACTTTGAGTTCGGCGAGCGTGACGTGGAGGAAAGCATTGGCGAGCTTGCACCCTCGTCGGCGCCGGGTCCGGACAGTGTTCCGGCTGTCCTCATACGCAACTGCAGAGTTGCCATCAGCAGGCCTTTATTCCTGTTCTGGAGGGCTTCACTGAGTGCGGGGTCCATACCACCCAAACTCAAGCTGGGAATTATTACTCCCAAATATAAAGCTGGCGAGAAACACCTCCCCCGGAATTACAGGCCAATCACCCTGACCTCTCACATTATAAAGATCTTTGAGAAAATAGTGGTGAGGAGGCTGGTAGGATGTATGGAGGCCGCCGAGTTGTTCAACCGGAGTCAGCGCGGTTTTAGAAGAGGGAGGTCTTGCCTCTCACAGTTGCTTGAGCACCAACGGTACATCACGGAGGCCCTCGGTCGTGGTCATGCAGTGGACGCTGTATACCTAAATTTTGCTAATGCATTTGATAAGGTAGACCATGGGGTTTTGCTTAGAAAGTTAGGGCTGCTGGCGTTGGTGGCGACCTGTGGAGTTGGATCAGATGCTTCCTTACTGACAGAAAACAAGTTGTGGCCGAAGCCACAGCACCGAAGTGCAGTTAGAACTCTGACAGTTAAGTAAAAAAAAGAACGAGACATTTCAAACAATCAACATTTCACACACTAAATATATTAAACACAATCAACAAAACAAAATATGAGAGTTTCCCTACAAAGCAATACACAAAAGACATTAAAGTTACACGTAACGTACCGGTGGCTCAAGACAAGAAGTCCTGGTAGATTTGAACCACGAGAGACAACGCGTGCCGAGACTCGCTGGTTCACGGACGAATGGACGATGTTGCCAGGCCATAATTACCGAAATAAAGTCGTACGGTACAGAAAAGAATTAAAATAAACTATCAAGAAAGACGGATTGGCGAAGTTCCCTTACAGTGTTGATGAATGAAGAAATGAACAAATTTCTTTTAGTATTCTAATGATTACCCAAAGTACCACAGGGTACTCTGATTACCCAAAGTACCACAATTACAGTACCAAAGTACGCCATCCCAAAGTACCACATGGTGTAAGGAATGATAATTTCAAGAATGAATTCCCAGAATATGACTTTCGGGACCTAAATCTGTATAGTACTTATTGCCTGAAAACTGTGAGTTTGTCATGCAATATATTATGAGTAGGGATGTGACAATATGCAGTATAAAATATGGTGCATATTTGCTGGGTTTTGTAGCGCATGTGCAGCATAAAATGTGAAGGCTTCTGCCAAAATTATGCTAGTAAAACTATAAAATATGCAGAAACACTCGATGCAAATATGCAACACTCGATGCATAATTGTCGAAGTGCGTTTTGTATGCTACGCAAAAATATGCATACACATATATGCTTCACTAGAACAGCTCTAAATTTATATTTTTTGTGAGGAACCTTGTACAGAAACCATGATACAGAATACAGTGTACTTCTTCATGCACTGAAACAATAATTTCTTTCATAATTTCTATGAATGATGAAGTGTATACAATTCTCAACTAGGTGTTATAACTTACCTGAACATAAATATTTTGAGACAGTAACAATTCTAATCTAAACGAGTTAAGGACGATAACAAAATAAAAAAAGCAATCTAATTCAAGTTATGATTCTGAAGTATATATAATGGTTTTCATGAATGCAAGGAATATTTTCTAACACCTCTTTTATACGAGGAATATTTTTTAGCATAAAATTCGAGGGTTGCACTTAATAACTGCGCGGTATTTGAGATTTTCAAAAACAAATCTACGATTATCTGCCAGCAAAGTTTTATGTAAGTTGGGAAGGGGAATAATCCTCAATGGATTCATCCATTGCGTCAGGGATCTCACGAGTCAAAATCGAGTTCATTGTTTTTATCTTTTCAAAACCTTTGTTTATCACCAAAATGTATTTTACCTTTTTATAATACCTTGTATCATATCTGTTCTTCAATGTTTCCTCTACGATATCCATTAATTTTATTGCTCTCGAAGTAGGAAGTCCCTGTGTTGTTATGCAAGAGCAATTCATATCCTTCGATAACAATAATTTGGTAAACTTAAGTGTTCACTAAGCCCAACGTGGTTCTACGTGACAATATTTAGAAACTAAAGCCTTGTACATACCAGGCAAAAATTCTCTAGAATGTTCTGAATGAGAAAAGAGTTTTAAATTTCACCTGTTGCTTGCAATAAATGCAATTGAGAAATTCTTCCTCGGCTTGAAAATCTTCAAATTCCTTGGAGTAGTCTAAGAATGATGTTTTTTTCTTGTTCACCTTCGGCATGGTTGCAGATCCCCACTATAGCCGTACTACTCTCTAACACACTTCATAAGGTAACTATATCAAGAAATTTTTGGGCAAATTCCCGCAAATTAAAATAAACTTATGAAGTAGCCGTAGCACTTTACAATTATAATTGATTTACGACAAATTTCAATTTAAAAAATTGTTCCACTTTTACAAAAAGAATTATATAAAATTGCATGAAAAACGAATAGAATTTAAAAGTAATGGGAACGGTTTACCAGGTATCGGTTTACAGCGACTTACAGTTATTCATGCATGTTCGTCATATTTTATGTCGTTCCGAGAAAAATATGCAACATGCTCACACTGCATATATGCTCGCGGGCATATTTTATTCAATCTAAAATATGCTCAAGAGCATATATATGCAATATGATCAATGTCACATCCCTAATTATGAGAGTATACACTGTTATTGCTCGCGATAGCCGTGTGCTATAGGTTCCGCCGCCGTGCGGCCGGGACCCGGGTTCGAAACTCGGCGCTGGCAGTGGCGATTTTCTCTGTTGGGTATAGGAGAAAAATTCCAAGCACAATACCCCACTCTACCCAGGTGTCTGAAATGGGTACCGGTCTTGACCGGGGGAAAGCGTCATGGCGTCCTGGTGTTAGTTATAAGGCATTTGAAAATCCAATGTACAAGGTGATATGTATCAGGCTTGATTGGAAATAAAGCATCCGTAGATGCCTTCATTATTATTATTAATTATTAATTAATTATTAATTGTCAAAATGTCTGCTGCGACTTCATAAATATGAATAACGAAGATAATCCTTTCGGTTCAGCTTAAAGATAACCGATATTGACCCACTTTCATCTACGATGAAATCACTGAGAGCTAGTAGTTTAAGCTCCATGTCTCATTTACCGTACGAAACCAACTTTTAGAGCTCGCCGTGGCCGAGTGGTTGAGAACGCATCCTCTGTGAAGGTGTCAAGGGTTCGAATCCCGGTGCTGCGCGGCGATTTTTCCCATTGGGTAAAAGGAAAACTCAAACACAATACCCCACTCTACTCAGATATCTGAAATGGGTAACCGAATGGGTAACCGCTCGACAGGGGAGTAACCGTCCTGGTGTTATGTATACGGCATTTGAAAAACCAATGTACAAGATGATATTTATCATGCTTATTTGATTGGAATGAAGCTTTTTTTCCCAGATTTCAAGCACGAAAAGATCTTCTCATGATTAAGGATGTCAGCTCTATTTTGCATGGCTATCCTGTTGAGGAACGAAGATCAACCAACCAAATTTGTTGACTAACGAAGTAGTTGGTCAACTTTTTCCATCTGACATGGAGGACTTTAAATTTGCTCCCCTGCATGATGTCGTACAATGTAGAAAGTGTTTTCGCCATACGGAAGTATTCTTGCCGATAAGCGAAGAAGTGTCCTATTTGACAAACATTAAAACGTACATTATTATTAAATGTAACCACATACGTTAAACCTTGTTTTACTTTGAAATCTCGTTGAATCATATTTTCATGTTTTCTTTATTAGTAGCAAATGCTCGATATCCTAAATATTGAGCACTATTGTAATGAATCATTACCTTAGAGTTCAATATTTACAACATCGAACTAGTTCCAACTAACTGATGTCGGCCATTCAGCCGTGCATGTGCGAGACTTGATCGCATATTGTTTGCATATAAATGCGAGTACTGTGCATACGACACTCAGCAACCGATGTATGTAACCTCAGGCCGCATATTTTATGCGCTCGTGATTTCATCTGCGCGTGCATATATGCATGTGCATATTGGCACAGCTCTAGTTATAAGTTAATAACTTGATGCTAGAGTCTGTGATGTGAACCACGATTCCATCCTTACGAAGTATATTCGTGAATTAAGAATCAAACACTTGTAGTTTCGTGTTCAAGGTTCACAGGATTTTTTTCTGTCAAATAGCACCGTTATTACTACTATAGGTTATTACTACACGTTACTACTAGTTTCAAATTATTGTAGGAATTGTTTGCGACAAGAAAAAGGTGTGACAAATTTAGATAGAAATAAATGCGAAGTATTTCAGAGAAATGTCAAAAAATTTAAACGAAACTGCTATTTCAAGATACTAACAACTGCTTTAATTAATTATAGTTTGGGAAGACCGTGATGTAGTCTTCCTTCGACTGGATCGCAGTGAACGCATCTGAGACAATGAACTAACTTAAACTTACTCTACGGAGGCAACTCTGGCTCTAAGAAACACAGAGAGGGGTAACAACTTGAGTATTTGTTGTTTAAATGGAGAAATATATCCTGCGAAACCATTGAGATAAGAAAGAACAGAAATTCAAGTTCCGAAAAGCGGTTTACAACTCGATATTGAACCGCTTGTTAACACTCAAACGTTCTCCATCTTCATGGTTTGATTTTTTATGTGAAATAAAATTTTACCTAATATCTTATTTATGAGTAACTACATAGTGCACCCCTGTTTTTCAAATGGGGGAGGAGGTGATGTTACGCTGCTGGCGCTGCGAGAAGGTCGAGGTGTAGAGTTTTTTTGGTGTACGCGATCCGTCATAAATGACTGGAATCGATAATTTCATAAATAATATACTTCAGATGTGGATTAAAAACAAATATATCCAACCCAACAGAACCCGCAATTAAAATACTCTTAATCATGTGCACTGGTGAAACTCATATCAAACATAGGCAATAAGCTTCCTTGACAGCGTGATAAAGTGGCAGACCAACTGAGCGTCAACATGGCTTTCCGGTGACTTTCCATGCTATTCTATGGCTTTCCAATACTTTGCCAAGTCTCAACCGCTGATATTCTACTCAACCTAATCTAACCTACATTATACGTTAATCTGATATTCAATACAACCTAATCTAACCTACCAATACACGTGATATTCTATACAACCTAATCTAACCTACCAATACACGTGATATTCAATACAACCTAATCTAACCTACCAGTGCACGTGATATTCAATACAACCCAATCTAACCTACCAATACACGTGATATTCAATACAACCTAATCTAACCTACCAATACACGTGATATTCTATACAACCTAATCTAACCTACCAATACACATGATATACATTCCGACTCCCAATCTGCTGGGTTAAGGCACCGAAAATTGTGGAGTTGATGAAGCTTGTATCACAGATACGCTCATCTCACACTGCAGGCTGGTGGGTGTGACACACGGACGGGCGGACGCGGTTCCTTTAATAATAGTGATGGAACATTCCAGTTTTATTTCCTTATTCCTGTCCTAAAATGTTATTGTTAGTCGTGTGTGGCAATTTTTGTTGTCTTACGCTCGTGAGGATATTATGAACACTATTTTAGGTAGTTCACCTTTCGTACCGTTCCAGCTATGTTGCAAGTGCATCGTACAACAAAAAAGGTCACCGGAGTCAAAGAAAATACTTCATTTTAGAAATACTTTATATTCTCCGAGCTTATTATTTGGCATAGCCTACTAGGTGATACGTCAGTAATATATGTGTATATTAATGTATGCGACCCATCAAAAATTACAGGATTGAATACTTTCCTTTAATAAATACTCGAAACGTGGATGACTGAGAAATATATCCATTCTAATTGTACCCAAGATATATGATTAATATTCTTGTACTTGTGTACTGGTGAAACTCGTATCACAGATACGGTCATTGAGCACCGTTAAGGGGACCGGTAACGGCCTCAGTTTGGGTGGGCAGGTCAGGTATAAAGCGCTGCGTTCTGTGATGTCGACAGCCAGCGAAATGGTTGGACGGCTCTTGATAGAATGGGAAAGTTGGGATGGAAGCCTATAAAATGATGTTTGATAACAATCAATATTGAATTGTGGAAAATTTTCTATATCCCTCACAATCATTGAAGGAGAAGAAATACACAGGAATTTTATTTTCATTCGTTGTCTACTTTTAACTCTCAGGTTCCACAAAATTTAGAAATTCGAATAGAAATATTATTGACAATGTCCCGCCAGGGGTATAACTAATTTCAATTCAGGTTCAATAGACTGAAAGGCACGGCCAAAGACAAGTTAAACAGTCATTGACTGCGCCAGACGAGCAGGTACAGACTGATAAAGTTTAGACATTTAAAACAATCGCAACGGCGATCTAACATTTTAAGTTAAGGGTGTCGCAACGGCGATCTTTTCATCAAGTTTAAGGTTTAAGGTGTCGCAACGGCGACTTTACATTGGTTAAGTTTAAGGCGTCGCAACGTCGACTTCAATTATTTTAACTGGTAAGGGTGTCACAACGGCGACTTTACTTAAGTTTAAGGTGTCGCAACGGCGACTTTACTTAAGTTTATGGTGTCGCAACGGCGACTTTACTTAAGTTTATGGTGTCGCAACGGCGACTTTACATTGGTTAAGTTTAAGGCGTCGCAACGTCGACTTCAATTATTTTAACTGGTAAGGGTGTCGCAACGACGACTTTACTTAAGCAATCCGCTGCAGCCATCAGGCTAACCTAACTGTGCACATTAGAACACCGTTTTTTGGTAGGATGCCCTAGAAGTCACTGAACTTATTCGGGCCCACACGTAGCTATACTCAATTTTGACCATTGTATACTAGGCTTAAGAAACAATCTACTTTTGTATCGCTTGTCGTAAATAAATTGTTTGAATTATTTAAATTCTTGAATAATTCAAATAGTAATAATTCAAACACTAGCATCATTGAAGAACACTAGTAACAACCCTCCTTAACATCGCTGGATACCCTCAAGGACGGGACTGTGAGCAGCAATAATTAGTATTATTTTTGGTGCTGCCTCTGTCGAACTAATAGAAAGCTTTCCCACTCCTCTGACGCAAAAAAATTCTCTTATTCACCACCAGTCTGATGAAAGAACGAACCTGTTCAATAGAAACGCCAAAGGACGAATAATTATACGTAATCAATATTCAGCGCTATAAGTAGGTCACATCGAGATGGCAAAATCCCCCAAAAATAGTAAATGAAAAACATAAGAGTTGAATGTAGCTCTGAAAAGCAGCAGCGAAACGAAAGGCGAGAGAAGAAGGCACGAAGGGGAAATTTTTGACCAGTCCGCAATCAAACATGGCCGCCACAAGTGCTGAGGCAGCAGCAGACAGGACAGGACATCGTCCCTCTGGGCTCTGCTCACCGACATACTACGCTGCCCGCAAACAACAATACTACTCTAAAATTGCCTCCTTAATTTCCCACTTATCAATCATTCACCATACTTGAATAGATTTGACAACCTACTTCTTAAATGGATGCGGCGAACCGTCCGCCACAACGAAAAAGAAGCACAATGTGCACAGGATAATTCCTTCGGCCTAGAGGAATAATAATAATAATAAATTCAGTTAACGACAACTTCGGTCAGAGACTATTTAGTTGTCGCTTTGGTAATTAAACCAAAGTTATGATCGCAATTTATACAATGATAGTTTTGCGTTATTAACAACAGCCATTTTAGGACCCGTTCCTTCTCAACAGCTCACACTGTATTGCGTTCCAGAATTCAAATCTCGAGTGTCAACCGATCACCTGACCAGGCAAAATCATGAAGTTACTAGAAGGGCGACTTCCACTACCTCCGCCACAACAAACCGAGTAACAGCATTCACAAAATTTCTTTCAACTACTATTCACAGCGGGTGTAGGTCTGATCCGTGCGTTCCACATATTTCACTGAAAAAAAAAAAAAAAAAGGTTCCATCTCACAAGACGTCAATTCGGCGCCTCACCAGCAGATCCGATGTTGCAGTTTCATACCTCTTCATGGTCGCCACCATTTTCATCGTTGTTGTGACTTTATCTGGGGACTCTTCGAGGTCCACTCCACCGATAAGCAATTCACTGCGTTGAGGTGTGGGTGTTTGGAGCTTAACAAATATTTTATACAGACTGGACGTTGAAAGGGGTTTCTCAGAAACCTAATTTTATGAGTGTTAGCTAGCACCCCACGGTGGGGGTTCCAGCTACCCGCCCTCACTTTGGCCGAGCGCCTGACCCATGCTGGAACCCCCTCTCAACAGAGAGTCAAGGATAGCAGCACGGTGCGCTCGGCCATCTCACTCATTAGAGTTCAGGAAGAGTGTATATCCTAATTGGGTGAAATGCTTCGCTCCGAGCCAAGGCGCGCCAATTCTTGGATCTAAATTCTAAAGGTAGCGTCCGTTGCGCCTGCGTCAGGCTGGTTTCCTCTCGTTCTTATTTACCTTTTAAAGATTTCCAAACACATTTATCTCCTTCACAAACTCCAGCACCTTAAATATGGGTCCTCCGTCACGTAGTAAATTGTTTGCGTTAGTATTCCCTCCGGCTCCAGGTCTCAGTATTCGGTCCCTTGTCTGCTGCAGTGCGGTACACTCCTCCATAATATGTTTCACTGTTAGGATCTCCACTCCACACCACCCGCACATAGGTCTCTGTCCGAGTGCTTCCGGGTCCAAGAGATAGCTGTGAGTTAGAGCTGTGTGTTTTAGTCGTAATCTGTTGATGACGACCTCTTCCTGTCGGTTTAACCTGTAGCTATACTTCTTCCATCTTCCAGGGCTGGCCTTTATTGTTCTCAAGTCTCCCTGCTCCTGCTGCCATTCCAGGTTCCATATGTCATATGTCTTCCTCCTGATAACCGGTAACCAGTCGCTGTACGGAATCAGCACAAACTCAGCGGGTCTTGCTGCTGCTGCCTTCGCTGCCTGGTCCGCACGTTCATTTTCGGCTATGCCCACGTGTGCTGGAACCCAACTGATTGTAATCTTCTTTCCATCTGAAATAATTTGGTGCATCTCTAGTATTATCTTATTCAAAAGTTGGTTATTTTCAGTATAGCTATCGATTATTTGTATTGCGCTCATGGAGTCGCTGCATATTACAAAATCCTGGAATTGCGTTTCCTTTATGATATTTAAGGCGAGCTTGATGGCATACAGTTCGGCGGTCATAACACTTGCCACGACTGGGAGTGAGACACTTCTGATGATTCCGCCCATCACGGCCGCTGCTCCAACTCCTGTCGCTGACTTGGATCCGTCAGTATAGATGATTTTGTGCTGCTGATATCTATTCATATTATCTTTGTGAATCTGTCTTACGGTAGATGGGTCAATTTCTTCTTTTTTCGTATTGGCCATGTGGTGCTCAACATCCGGTCTTCTGAGAATCCATGAAAATGCGGTAGGTGTAAAGCACGGTTGTACTGGCTGAGTCGGAATGTTATACTGTGTTATGGCTTGGCGAATTCTTTGTATTACTGGTTCCATTGTGCACTTTCGGCTTGTAAAAAACAATTCAAGGTTAGTATTGTTGACGCAACCATATGCAGGGTTGAGGAAGTGACATTTGAGCTTAAAAAAATATCGGAGTAGCAGGTCTCTTCTTCTGATCGCTAATTTTGGTTCATTGCAGATAACTTGAAGGTTCACTATTGGGGTCGTCTTGAATGCGCCCGTGCTGATACGCATAGCCTCGTTTACCACGACGTCCAGTTCCCTCAGCGCCGCTGTACTTGCAGAGCCATAGACTATGCTTCCATAATCGATTTTCGAGCGGATGAGGGACCTATACAACCTCATTAAAGTTTCCTGATCTGCACCCCAAGTGTAAGCCGACACAGATTTCATAAGGTTCAAGTCCCTTCTACATTTCGCCTTTGTCTTATGAATATGGGTTATCCAGTTGAGTTTACGATCCCAGTGGAGGCCAAGAAATTTAACAGTTTCGACGATTGGTATGGTCTTTCCTTCCAATTGCAATGTTGGAATCATTGCAGGCTCGCTCCCTTTATAAAATTGCATCGCTGTTGTCTTTGTCGGAGAGAATTTGAATCCATTGAACATTGCCCATTGAGTGACTCTATCTATTGTTGATTGTAACGTTGTTTGAACTTTGGCTCTGTCGTAGTCTGCATATGCGATGAGGAGGTCGTCCACGAACAGAGAGCTGAACACCTCTGCCGGAATTTCCTCTGCCAGCGAGTTTATTTTTATGGCGAAGAGCGTGACACTCAGGGTGCTACCCTGCGGCGTTCCTGTTGCAAGATCTTTCACCGATGACATTTCTTCATTTAGTTTCACGCGGAATGTTCTACTTCTGAGGAATTCCCGTATAAATTTTGGTAGCCGTCCTCTCACACCCGCTGTTGCAAGATCTTTCATAATACCGTAGCGCCACGCCATGTCGTACGCCTTCTCCAAGTCGAAGAATACTGCCATGACAAATTTATTGCTGGCCAGAGATTGCCGGATGAATGTATCGAATCGCACCAGATGATCTATTGTGGCCCGGTGTCTTCTGAATCCACACTGTATGTCAGAAAATATTTTGTTGTGTTCAAAATATTCCATTAATCTTTTATTTATCATCTTTTCGTATGTTTTACATAAACAGCTAGTCAATGATATTGGTCTATAGTTCTTAGGATTAGTGTGGTCTTTGCCAGGTTTTGGGATGGGGATTATTGTGGCTTGCTTCCACGGTTGGTAGACATATTCCGAGTCCCATAATTTGTTGTACACTTTTAACAGGAATTGGTGAGCATTGGGTGGCATGTTTTTTATCATCAGGTTACTGATATTATCCGGTCCAGGTGTCGTTATCTTGTTGCTCTTGATAGCCGATGTTAATTCATGCATGTTGAAAGGTATATTGTATGTCTCGTTGTTGTCACTCGTGAGGTCGATGGGAACCTGTTCACTATGGTGCTTGTACTGTAGAAATTGGTCTGAATAGTTGCTGTCACTGGATATCATCTTGAAAGTCTCTGCTAATTTTTCGGTAATAGACTTCAGGGATGAAAACTGAATTCCGTCTTCGTTTAGCATTCTAATTTGTTGCTTTGTTCGTCCACGGATTCTGTTTATTCTGTCCCATACAGAGCTGCTCGGCGTGTTGATGTTGAGGGTTGAGACGTACTCCCTCCAGCTGCTCTGCTTTGCCTCTCTAAAGGTCCTCGCTGCCACTGCTCTTGCTCTCTTCCACTGCACCTTGTCAACCACCAGTCCCGTTCTCTTAAATATTCTGTATCGTTTTTCCCTCTCTCGCCAGGCTGCCTTGCAGTTTTCTGTCCACCACGGCTTTGGATAGTAACGCCTCTTCTTATACCTGGGCACCCACTTTTCAGCAGCACAGCCAAACTTCTCGTAAAGCAAGGCCACTGCAGTTTCAGGATTATCTGGTATTTCCAGCTCATGGATATTTCTCCACGTTTCGTCTTCACGATATCGCCTCCAATTGCCTTTTCTAAAGTTCCATCCTTCCGACTCCGTACGTCCGTCTGCCTGTTGCACTGACAGAGTCAACGTGATCGGGAAATGGTCACTGCTAAGTACTGATGGGAGCACAGTGAATTCTAGGTCCGGCGTAATATCTGGGGTGGCCACGGTCAGATCAATCACAGTTCCTGAAATGTGGGTAGCCGAGTTGTTGTTTATAATGTTGAGGTTGCTTTGCGTAAAGAAATCTTGCACCAATCGTCCCCTTCGGTCAATGTTACCATTGCCCCAGTCACTGTGATGGGCATTGAAATCTCCCATCAAAATGACTGGTTTTGGCATTGCTCTGATGGTGTCAAATAAGTCTTCTAGGTTTACATTCGTTCTTGGCGGTAGGTAAAGGGATGCCACTGTGATAACTTTATACTGATTGAGGCATACTCTTGCAGCTACAATTTGGGCCTGTGAATGGATTTCAATTTCTTGGGTCGGTACTGACGAATGTATATATAGTGCTACTCCTCCATGGAACCTGTGGTTGTAATGGCCTTGTTTACAAAGACTGTTGTATCCTCGTATTGGTGACACAAAATCGTTCCCATAGAACGTCTCCTGGACGGCTATCACCACTGGCTTGTGCGTATTGATGAGATTGATCAAGTCTTCCTTAGATGTTGCCATACCCTGCAGGTTCCATTGGATGAACTTTACTTCATTTCCCGCCATCACCTCCACTTGCGTTTACCTTCGTTAGCATTATGACCGAACTTTCTCCTTTCTTCTCGGCCTCTCGGAGATCTCCTTCTAAAATTATCCCTCGATATTTCACGTGGTCGCTGTCCTTTGCTTCCTCTCCCTCTCGAACGATTGGACATCCTTAGTTCTTCCTCGTAGTTATTCCTGTCTACTTCTTCCACTCTTCCTCTTGCCTCTCGTGTATATTCATCGAAAATCTTTTTGGTTTCCCTTACTCTCGACTCTCTTTCCTTTTCTCGGGTTGATGAATCACGGTTTAGGTTGACAGTGGTGGTAAAAAGTCTTCCTGTATTCGGACTCTCACATACCACCTCTGTTTCCCTCTCCATCTCGTCTTCAGTCTCGGACCCCCGCCTACTTCGGCCTCTGGCTATCCCATTGGCTATTTCTGCCTTCTTCTTATTTTGCTGCGGTTCGGATGGTAGTTCCTGGTCGTCAGTACGGTTTCTTTTCTTGCTGGTAGCTGTTTCTGTTTTATTACGGTTTATGGGTGTCGTTACCGCCTTACTGAAATCCATTGAAAAGTTGGGATGCCTTTGATTGAATATTATCTTGGCCTGCCCTTTAGATACCCTCTCTCGACTTTGTATTACCAGAACTTCCTCCTCGATTGCTCTCACTCGGCAGCTCTTCGTTCCAGTCGCATGTCCTTCACCACAGTGGTGACACTTGATCTCATCTGACGTGCATTCGTCAATTCCATGTCCTACCGAGCTACACTTTGGACACACTTGTTCGCCTTGACAGTACTTTACTCCATGGCCGTATTCTTGGCATCTTTTACACATCATAGGTCTCGGTTTAATTTCATACACTTTCGATATCGCTTGTTCTCCTGGTATGTTGATATATTCTGGAAGGATGGGTTGTCTGAAGGACACTAGTATAGGTTTTGCCAACAGGTTTTTGGGTTTTATCCAGGTCGCCTCGACTGCGTCTTGCGCACCACACTTCTCCAAGAGACCCCTCTTGAAAGCTTCAAAATTGTTCAGATCATATTCATAAAGGTAGATGAGACCCTTTTGGACTGCAAAATCCAGATTTTCTTCAACGTTGACAGGTAATTCATTCAGTTGTTGTAGCAGCTTCATTTTTCGACTCTGTGCTGAATCACAAACTTCTACAGTAAATGTGGTTTTGTTGCGGGATCTTATTGATTTAGGTTTACTTCCCAGATGCTGTGTTATGCATTTTTCAAGGAACCAAGGCGACATTTTTCTTCTGTGGGTTTCGTTCATTTTGCAGTCGAAATGCGTGATGAATTTTCCTGATGATGGTATTTGCTCCTTTTCAAGTACACCCTGTCTGATTTGTTTTGCTCTTCTCATCGTGACTTTTTCCTTTTCTATTATCTGCAACAAACTTCTCTCCTCCACTTCTCTGTCACATTGGATGCTACCAGCAGCATGAGGGCCGCCACAGTGAAGACACTTGAGCTGGTCGGAAACGCAGTTCAGAGAGGAATGGCCCACCTCCGCACACTTCCTGCACACGGCTGAGGTGCTACGGCATCGCTTGGCGGTGTGACCATATGCCTGGCAATTGAAGCACATCATCGGCTTATTATTGAACGGATAGACCTTGGTGTCCTGTCTTTCACCTGGAATATAGATAGTATATGGGACAGTTGGTTGTCGGAACGTTACCAGAAAAGCTTGGGTTTCTGGGTATCTAGGTTTGATGAAGGCAGCTTTTATGACATCCTCTATATTATATTGTTCTTGAAGGCCAGTCTTAAATTCTTCTATGTCTGTAATATCAAAGTCACTTATATATATCAGTCCCACCGAATGGTTGAATCGGCTGTATGCCGTCGTTTGACATGGCGCTCCCTCGACGCAAGTCACGTCCACCATCCTCTCCGCCTGCACCGCGCTCCGCACCTCCACCATCATCATCTCGCGGCCCATGCTGAACATCCTCTTAGGTTTAGCTCCAGTTACTTCGTCAATCTTATCCACTATATTAAATGGATTGATGGTTCTTTTCTTCCCCGCTTCAAATGTTATAGAAAAGTACTTCGGGAAATATTGCTCGTCGGCTGTCACATCTAGGGGGACGTATTTCCTTTTTTCTCTTTTTGAGTTTTTGTCCTTTTTCTCGGATGACAGAATCGGTTCTGCAGGTGTGTCGGATTGTGCCAGCAATGCAGCCTCCTCGATTTTCCTCAGCCGCCCCTCAACCTCACTCACCCCACCGGCACCACTCACTCCCGCAGCCTTGGCTCCCTGACTCTCCACAGATCCATCGATAATTAAATCAATTGCTTCTTCAATCCTTTTTCTGATACTTTCTATCTTGTTTGTCTGTTCCATTCCACAGCAAGCAGCTCTGCTGTCTCCATCTCTCACTCCACGTTGTGGGTCCTCCATCTTCTCCGGATTCGTGGAGTGATCTTCCTCCTTTTCCTCTTCCTCAACACCAGTCGGACGTTTTTCACCCAACATTGTAGATAGTTTCAGGGGGTGGGTCCCCTTGATAAATCAAGGGGGCCGAGTGATTTCCTCTTATTAAACACACACAAATTTTATAATTCAAATACACAAAACTAAAAATAGAAAACCCAGATGTTGGTGGGCGCCCCCCACGTTGGTTCTACCCACTGACAACAAATTAATAAATAATCCTATAACCACACTGTTATCAAATTTACATACACAATATGTAATGAGTTTTAACTCCAAGTGGGTATAATAACAGTACCACCTCGGGAAGGTGTGGGTGGGCTAGAATACTCACTACACGCAAGTAATCCTTTATCAAATCCTTGTCTATTTTCTGTTGTTCCCTTCACGATACACAAATAATAATAATTCAGTTCGGCACCAGTAAAATTGGTAAAGGGAACAGTGAAAATTCCGAAGAAGCAATTGTCTCAGAAATTTCACGTGCGTGTCCTTATTAATACGCGCGAAAAGCCAACAAAATGCTAGGTCCGCTTCCGCAGAACTACAGGGCGCCATCGGCGGACAGCACAGCACAGCTAAAGCCTCGTCCAGAGCGGGCAAGCCACACTGGAGAGGCGCACATCCAGTGCGGGCAAGCCACACTGGAGAGGCGCACGTCCAATGCGGGCAAGCCACACTGGAGAGGCGCACGTCCAATGCGGGCAAGCCACACTGGAGAGGCGCACATCCAGTGCGGGCAAGCCACACTGGAGAGGCGCACATCCAGTGCGGGCAAGCCACACTGGAGAGGCGCACATCCAGTGCGGGCAAGCCACACTGGAGAGGCGCACATCCAGTGCGGGCAAGCCACACTGGAGAGGCGCACATCCAGTGCGGGCAAGCCACACTGGAGAGGCGCACATCCAGTGCGGGCAAGCCACACTGGAGAGGCGCACATCCAGTGCGAGCAAGCCACACTGGAGAGGCGCACATCCAGTGCGGGCAAGCCACACTGGAGAGGCGCACATCCAGTGCGGGCAAGCCACACTGGAGAGGCGCACATCCAGTGCGGGCAAGCCACACTGGAGAAGCGCACATCCAGTGCGGGCAAGCCACACTGGAGAGGCGCACATCCAGTGCGGGCAAGCCACACTGGAGAGGCGCACATCCAGTGCGGGCAAGCCACACTGGAGAGGCGCACATCCAATGCGGGCAAGCCACACTGGAGAGGCGCACATCCAGTGCGGGCAAGCCACACTGGAGAGGCGCACATCCAGTGCGGGCAAGCCACACTGGAGAGGCGCACATCCAATGCGGGCAAGCCACACTGGAGAGGCGCACATCCAATGCGGGCAAGCCACACTGGAGAGGCGCACATCCAGTGCGGGCAAGCCACACTGGAGAGGCGCACATCCAGTGCGGGCAAGCCACACTGGAGAGGCGCACATCCAATGCGGGCAAGCCACACTGGAGAGGCGCACATCCAATGCGGGCAAGCCACACTGGAGAGGCGCACATCCAATGCGGGCAAGCCACACTGGAGAGGCGCACATCCAGTGCGGGCAAGCCACACTGGAGAGGCGCACATCCAGTGCGGGCAAGCCACACTGGAGAGGCGCACATCCAATGCGGGCAAGCCACACTGGAGAGGCGCACATCCAGTGCGAGCAAGCCACACTGGAGAGGCGCACATCCAGTGTGGGCAAGTCACGCTGGAGAGGCGCACGTCCAGTGCACACAAGCCACACCAGAGAGGCGCACATCCAGTGCACACAAGCCACACCAGAGAGGCGCACATCCAGTGCACACAAGCCACACCAGAGAGGCGCACATCCAGTAGTAGTAGTAGTAGTAGTAGTAGTAGTAGTAGTAGTAGTATTAGCATTGATTTGCTAGCGCTTCAGTAATTCGTACTATATCGCGCCGTAGATCTCACAGTTTAAAATACTGGATTCACATCGTTACACAAAAGCACACTATATAAATGTTGTTCAAAGTTTGTCACAATAACCATCATGGAAACACAACAGCAGCCATCATAAAGACCGCTTCAATTGCCACCCACATCATTGTCATTTTATAAGAGTCCTAGTTGATCTTTGAAGAGATCATCTACAGAGCGACGCACAATCCGCGAAACACAGGACAGCCAAAAACCCCGTAGGGGATTTCAGCTGCCCACCCATTTATGGCCGGGCGCCTTACCCACGCTGAAATCCCCAGAGGCATCTACGCAGCGCACCCGGCCATATTGTAGTTTAGTCATCCACATCTCAGACGTGAAAAGTTCCTTGATTACGCTGTCCCTTTCCTGGCTAAATTTGAGACATCAAGTTGCACTTCTCTAGAAACATTTTCAGCGCCGTCACACTGAAAGCTGAACGCTCGATTTCCTTGAGCATTCCGGTCATTACATCCTCATCAGGACCTCGCAGTCTCGGGAAGCACACACTCCTGGCAGCAGCATACCGGGGGCACTCAACAAGAAAGTGTTTGACAGTCAGAGGAACGTGGCACCGCTCACATCGAGGCTGCGGCTGTCGCTCCATCAAGTGCCCGTGCGTCAAACGAGTATGGCCAATACGAAGGCGGCAGAGTATCACCTCCATCCGACGAGGGCGACAACTAGACGATGTCCACTCACGTACGGTGGGTTTTATAATTCTTAATTTATTGTTAATTGTTCTATCCCACTCCTGTTGCCACAAGCTTCTCACTGCAGCCTTTATCCGTGGGTAGTAGTCTCGGAAAGGGACCATCGAGTTCAGCGTCTCCTCGTTTGTCTCCGCAGCCCGTTTAGCCTCATGGTCAGCTCGCTCATTGCCCGATACTCCCACATGTCCGGGCACCCAGCACAGCATGACACTCTTGCGTCTACTTGCAAAGTTAATTAGCATCACGACAATTTCAGCAATGAGCGGGTGCGTACTATTATACATCTGTATGGCATCAATTACACTTTTTGAGTCAACGAAAATAGTGAAGGGCCCACATGGATACTCCTCAATCAGCTTCAGCGCCTCCATCACACCGTACAATTCTGCTGTGAAAATTGATGACTCTGGGAGCAGCTTCCTTGCACTGACCCTTTCCCCAGACACAGCAGCACATCCTACAGCATCTCCCGTTTTAGATCCATCAGTGTAGAACTTTACAGACTTAGCGTGCTTTTCCATTACATGGTCCATAAAAATTCCCTTCAGGATGTAGTCCGGCACGGATTCCTTCTTGGGCATCCGGCATCCGGGGCAAAAACTATCTATAGGGACGCGCCACGTCGCAGTATTTTCTAAGAGTACTGGAAGTATTTGCATGGGTCTCAATTGCATAGCAGCTGTAATCACAGGGTAGTCCACAGACGAAGGTATGAAATAAGGAAAAGGCAGGTGTCGTCCAAGGGGCGCGTGCACACTAACCCATGCAGGAGACAACGGGACTTGTTCCAGCCTGGCTAGGTACTGCAAGGTTAGTTGCACACGTCGAAGCCACAGAGGAGGCTCTCCGCTCTCCACGCACAGGCTGTAAGAGGGTGAGGATCGAAAAGCACCAGTGCTTAGCCTGATAGCTGCATGGTGCACTGGGTTCAGTTTAGCCAGAGTCGATTCTTTTGCATATTGATATACTATGCAGCCGTAGTCTATTTTACTCCTGATAAGAGTTCTATATAGTCGCAACAGCGTCATTCGGTCTGCTCCCCACGCTACTCCGGATAAACACTTAAGGAGATTCATTCTCCGAGCACACTCAACCTTGAGGGCTGCCAAGTGAGGTTTCCAGGTGAGCTTATCATCCACAGTCATCCCCAAAAACTTGACGCTGTGCGCAAAAGCCACCCGTCCCTCTCCCAGCACCAGTCGAGGAGGATCACATCGGCCACGTCCCTGGAAATGAAGGCCTACAGTCTTCTCAGTAGAAAAGGTGAAGCCATGTTCAAGAGCCCAGTTGTTCACTTTGTTGATGGCTCTCTGCATTCTGCGAGTCACTGCAGGCAATAATGCAGATGAGGAGTACAGCATAAAATCGTCCACATACAGAGAGGCTAAAATGCCAGGGGGGAGGACCGAAGGATGTGCTTGTGTGCACATCCAGTGCACACAAGCCACACCAGAGAGGCGCACATCCAGTGCACACAATCCACACCAGAAAGGCGCACATCCAGTGCACACAAGCCACACCAGAGAGGCGCATAATCAGCCACTACCGCAACTAATAGCAAGGCGAGACCCACACAAGCACACACATATTTGAGCACCGCGGTTATACAGGAACGTAGGTAAGCACCTATACTACAGCCGTATAAAATCACCTTCGAGCTCAAGTTTGCAGCCACACGTACCTCGCTCAGAACTCGCATAAAAACTTCCCGTATTAAACATGATCTCAAATTGAATACTATTATGCAAGAAGTGGTTCAGGTCGGACAAAGTTTTGGCTTTGAGTGTAAAATTATTAATGATTTTTCATTTCTGAGGAAGCAAAACGCGCTTAATGAAACTTCCAACACACAGCAATGTACCTCATAAGAGCAGGGAATTCTGAAACAAAGAACATTTCCAGACAATTTTCACGTTTTGATTGCAAGTTCAACCGACACGGGTACGGTATCACAAGACCACTCAAAATACAGAATAACCGCTCCAAAACAGAATTGCCACACATAAAATAGAGTAGCCACTCCAAAACTGGAACAGGACAGCCAAAATCGGCTAGGTTCCTTATGAAGGACAGTCGCAGTCCTCCACATCTGCTCTGCAGGGCTACTGCAGAGCAGGCCGGTGCTGCTTTCCTTCATTGAATCCTAGCCGATTTTGGCTGTCCTGTTCCTCTGCGTGCGGCCCAACTGTCATCGAAGCTGTTTCCACTAATGTTAAAGAAACGGAACACTATTGCGGCACTGAAATATTTATCTGTCTTGTCAAGTAACAACCCACTTTAATCCAGAAATTATTCGAGTTTTTTTATTTTACCAAGAATTTAGTTTTTTCACTGACGTACACGATAAAGACCTCTATGCTCCCAAATAGTACAATAACGCGCAACAGCTGATTTTCAAGAGTGTGTTCTCAGCTACGATTTTCTACTTTTCTAAAAAGGTAGGAGTGAAAACACAGCTAGAAAATGCAACTTGTGCCCATAGAATATTTCAAACATTCTTTAGCTCTACATTGTACAAATTAAAAACGCGTCCGTTGAAAGATTGCGAAGCAATCAACATGGAATAAATACTCAACTTGAATAACAAATAAATAGGTAAATGTCATTCGTAACACTTGGAATTTCGAAGGGGTAGAATTATCACGTAAATGTGTACGTCTAAGAAGAGAAAATAGGTAGGAATCGTAAAAAATGAAATGATGTGCATAGTACTAGATAAAAAGTATTTGGAACCGCAGTACCGTAGGATCCTCCTATGAAGAGTTTCCTCAATGCAACACATTACTTCCGATCCTTTATGAAAAATACACCGCAAGGATTTTCATGTGAGGAGTGACCAATGCTCCGTTCTCAACAGCGTCCAGCCTCGCGTATCATGCTAACCTGCTTCCAAAATCAAAGTTTAGACGGTGTGATACATAATATATCTTTGTCGAGAACGGATAGACATGAAAAATCTTCAAACATGAACCCTTGAGATCTAGTTAGCAAATAAGGGCTTCTACGAGGCCAATGAAGATCACATTAAGGAAAAATGAATTAAACAAAGATAAAGATTAGATTAGATTAGATTATTAGTTAGTTTAAGCCTCCCTATTCGCAACAAAGGCTATCCAAAGAGAGGAAGGAAGAAGACCATTTAGTATGGAGTTAAAGAAAAGTGGAATCTATGCATAAAGGGCACAGAAACAGAAGGCTAAGAAAGAAGTTCATGAAACAAGACCAAGTTGAAGAAGAAAGTAGTAGGTACTGAAAAACAGGACAGGAGTGAACCGAAAAAAGGTGGTCCTTAACATAACGAAAACATTTAAATTCAACAAAAAGAAGGCCTACCTAACTCTCAGCTCGGGCCCTCACATTGTCCCCTTGGGTGCGCCAATTTCCATAGATACACTAATTGTATCCCCCTGAGGGTAAAGATAAAAACTCAAAACATAAACGCAGATATCAAACAGCAAAGATATCCAAAACATCGGATATCTCTCGTAAGGACAAAAAGATAAAACCGTAAAATTCTAAAAACTCGAACAATGAAGCTTTCATGATACAGCAAAGGATAATTTCAATGAACTGAAGTCAAACTCAAAAAGACAACAACACGTGAAAATGATATAATGAGCTTTACACTTCACAAAAGCTCAGTGACTTTCTCAACACGTGTTGAACAGATTTACAATTTTTTTTTCTGGCCCAAAGTCCCTTGAAACAATTCGAAGTACTGCGCGAGTGTAGAGATGCAGTGAACCGACAGGAAGTTGCAATTCAAGGTTTTGCATACAAGGAAATAATGAGTACGATTCAGATCATTTCATCACAATAGACCATGCCGACAACTGAATCGAAGTAGCAGCACATCAGTCCGAAGGAAAATGCCTGTAACGCTCATCCAATTTTTCCTGAACATTACGTATAATTTTCTAAGATAACACCTTTAAGAAAATGAAGTAACATTGAAGAAAAGTCAACTAGATATGGCACAAATCAAACTGGCATAAAACTGGCTCGCGCGCTCCATGCAAAAGCGAGTCGAGCATCATAAACAGGTGAAAAGTTAAAATCCTTCAACAGTGCATCAACACTAAAAATTAAACAGCGGTAAACGGTAACAAGGGAAAGGTGTCTTCATTAAAAGCAACAATAACATAAAATATAAAAAATTCATGCCCTATTTCACAAACATAAAAAGAAGTGCACCAAATCACTGAAAACTTGAAGATGCGTATAAAAATGTCAAAGGGTCGTGGTGGGCGAGCTCAACTGGGCTGTCACTAGCACTTAAAATATCCCAACAGGTGAAGAGCGCATGAATCAACAATTGAAACATTTTCATCTTGACTGAAACATATCTCGAACATGGTAAAGAAGTGGAGCTAGCATGCCAAATGTTGAATATTTTGAAAAAGCTGCGGAAGAGAAAAATATAAACAATTTGGTGCATATGACAAAAGATCTGGCGTCAATCAGTAAATAAAGGTCTGACGTAATGCGTCCCAAACAGGAGCGCGATAAATACCAACACAACGAAGATGAATGAAGTAATGTTCTCCATCAGACCATGTATTTCAATGAAAAGGGTAGCCAACTGCTGAAATCATTAATTTGCAATTCCATATCGAATTCAAACGGTTTAATATTATCACAAAGCCAGAAATGGAACACTTTTAATCTTCAACCAATATGAAAATTCTAGATTTTGTGTAACAATTTCGTCAACCGAAAAACCATACATGATCGACATCAGCCAAGTAATCAAAAAAAGCAACCCAAACAATGTCAACGTCAAAAGCGCACTCAGCTCAAGAACGTCAAACTATCAACGAAAACTAAGTGGCTCCAGTCAGAACACATAAACAGAAGTAGGAGGCTGTAACGGCACGCCGTCAAACTATCACATTACCACCATGACTTGAGATGAAGTACGGCTTTTATGCACGTTGATGTAGCAGCAATGGCCTTTTTTAAATCCCCCTCGACCTCAGTCAGTTGCAGATCTACCTAATGAACCTCCAATGACTGCCTGGCAAAGCCCGTTTGGAATGGCCCGTAATGAAGCAGTAGTCTCATGTACAGACCCGCATTTCTAACGAGAGGACAAAGCTGACACGCTAGTTCATAATGAAGATTGTTTCAAAAGATGACCAGTGAGTATCCTCTACTCTGTCGAGCCTCCAGTGAAAACGCCTGCTGTTTATATGGACAATTTTATCTGTGCTCTCCTCACTCCAGGAGTAATTCTGTATCAAGCTGTACCTTGTATCGTTCATAAGCAGCACTGCCAGGTGTATTATTCAATAAAAAGGGCTAAACAAAACGAGAAGTTTCTATGATTTTTTCCAGCTAAACCAAATTCCCTCGTGCTGACACGTCATGTGATCAGTCAATGATAGTGATTAGAAAAGTGGACGATGTGGCACGTCTCTATTCAAGTGGGATACTGTGATGATAAGCAGCGGATAAAAATTCATGCATACGAGATCTAAACGCAGAGAGAAGGAATGTTTGAGCTCGAGTGTTTTTCGAAATGAAATTCATTTCGAACAATGGGTCACATAAGCGACAAATATTGTTAAATTTGAAGAATTTTTTTAAGGAAAAATTTTCCGAAATCAAAAATGACAGTGTGGAATGATCGGAAAACATTGACACACCTAAATGACGCCCCAAACTGCGCTTCACCTTTCCTTCCGAAGGAATCAAATTTCAAGTTGGCAAAACCCTGTTGTGTTGCGTATAATGCAGACTTGCTTTTATTTACAACGTGCAGATTTCCCCAACATAGCTCAATGAAACCCAAATCTATACGTGAGAAAGACGATAATGCAAGTCATTAGTAGTTGAGTAAATAACTCAATATAAATGAACGCAGTAAAATGGTTACCCACATTAGTGCATTGACGCAAAAAATACGGTAGTAACTGCAAAGAAGAACTGCCATCAAATACAACCTGCCAAGCCTGGGAGACGATTAGGAGTAACTTAAAACTTCCGCATCCATGACGGATTGCGGGAAAAGGCCGCGCGATCATCTGTTCAGGAAGTTGAACACCAAACCAGCACACCTTTCACCGCAGATAAAATTTCACGGACAATAACAACAAAATAAAATTAGGAGTATACCCTGATAAACTGTCAGTTTGTTTACACCGAATAACAAACTTGACAACTAATGCAAAATATTACAGAAATAAAAAAATGCCTAATAGTTCACACGAATCAGCCGGAGTAAAACTTTTTGGTTAAATATAATTCCATCATAAAACTAGCTGATCCGCACTTGGGTAGCTAGAACCTAACTACTACCACAGTTCTTGCTAAAAAATCTACTGATGCCTGAAGAGACGTGAGTTGAGGCGTAGTTCCTCGCTTCGCAGCCCCGAACATCGCGCTAGTGTCGCGTGACGCAGTAGCAGCACCGCCATTACTCGGCCGGCGCGTCTCCGCAGTGCTGTTGGAGGCCCAGGCGCTGGAGGACCAGCTTGGCGGCAGCTTGCTTGGCGCACCGCAGGTTTTTGCCGCGTCCTGTCAGCCAGTCCAAGCCCTTCACCTGCGAGGATTCCATTTTTGGGTCAAGTTCAGGTCAAATCTATCCAAAAGAATAATAATTGTAGTGAATCCTTCTATTGCACTCATGCTAGCAGCCCTACCTCCATCCATAATAATAACACTGACGTGCATTCGTGTGAATATTTTTCAGTTTGTAACTATCGAAAATTTAGCTTGGAATTTGGAAAGTATTTGATGAGGGTATCAGTAATAAAAGTTTCATTACCTCGCGAGGATGAATATATTTAAATATCCCCGGTATTATAACCATACGTATTTTTGTCTGGTACCTATATGGGATGGACTAGTTCTAAAACACTGAGAAATTATGAAGCCTGTGTCACAAATACGCTCATCCCACACCTTCAGCAGTTCAAGGAATCTTAAAGCAGTGCTTTTTTATATCATTCAAAACCAAATTCAATTATTCACGAGCTTTTCAAACATCAAACCCCGCCGTTTTTAACTAAGCGTGTACTTTAGTACTCTTGCAGGATTCACTCCCACGTTTGTTTGTTAGCTTGTTAAGTTGTCACCGCCTTAACTCAGCTTTCGGTAACAACGTTAGTCAAATTTCTAAACAATTCGGATGCTGTTTTTTATTTTGTGCCAACTAAATTTTGGAACTGAAATGACAGCTGAAGTTTATTCCAAGGCTTCTAAGTTTCAGATCATCAAGGAAAATGTGTCATTTTCAACCTCCCCTCCCATTACAACTTCAATAAAAACAGGGACATCTGACGTATCCTGAAACGGACATCTGTGAAGATGATTTGTCGCTTCAATAAATTAATCGTTGTCTTCCTTTCATTTGCCAGTAAGTTACAAATGTTGACATCAATGATAATACCAATGTATAAAAATTAATAATTTAGCTTTTTGGAAAGTCTTCTGATGTTTTTTAAAAGTAAATCAAATAAATGAAACGATACTGCAGCACAGTGCAGCTAGATAAATGGTTCAGCGTACGTATGATAACAGAATAATCCCTTTAGTGCCGTGATCAGCCTAGAGTTTCAGGACTCGTGCCAATCTCCCGTATCTCAATTCTTCCAATACGACTTTGGTTAATCCCTTCGTCATTAAATAAGATTAGTCGTATTAGTAAAGTTCCCGCACTCCGTACTGCGATATTAATCTGTTACAAATATACGATTTACGGATATTTCTAAAAAAAATGAATATTTTAGTAACCCGATCCAACGGATGATGGGAAGTCTCAATAAAATTATAAAGCACAACCAAATCAGGACTCTAACTTCACTCAAAGTGTAACTTCAAAGTATTACCTCACTGCGATGACTACACTACGATGTCATACGACATTCATATGACACTTCAGGTCCACGAATATGACGACGTTTATTAATAAGTTGAAACTGAGCAATAATGCAAAGTTCAACAACGCTAAACGCAAAAAATAAGAATTTTTCCATGTATTACTGCCAATGATAATGAATAGAATGGAATACAAAATTAAATACAATTAGAACTCTTCACCGATGTGACCGCGTGTGAAGCAGGGCACACGCATCAGCTGTGCTGAGCTAAATTTGATTTTACCCCAGATGAGATAATTCAGTTTGAGCCTCTCTCACCGCAACAAATGTACTCCAAAGAAACGAAAGAGGAAGGAACCTTTTAGAATGGAGTTAAAGGAATGGGGAACATATAGAAAAGGCGTGTTGTCACAATAGATCTCGGCGCATGGAATAGAATAAATTTGTAAACCAAGAAAAGATGAGACAAAATTAGACACTAAAAGCGATACTCAAAATAAAAATGAAATTTCTACTTTCAGAAAAATGACTTTTCCTCAAACCAAAGTGTCATATTTTTTCAAAGAAATCTAACAGTAAATACCATTCAGTATCCACTAACTCAATAAGGTTGTCACATATAGTGTGAAATGTGGTCCAATCTTGTTTAAACAACAGTTATTGAAAACAATGGTATAGGATACTGAGAAACTATTAGCTCCATGTCTCGAATGGCAATTTCTTATAGGGTACTTATAATAAGTTTTCAAATTTTACTCTGAAAATTTAAAATAATTTATTAGCCTGAACAAGTAAATCCAGGAACCGCGGTACTACAGGTGCTTAGCCTGGGTGAAACCCAATCGAAAGATAAGTAGCACTAACGCTCGAATGAGCTTCCTGCCCAACAGGTGAACCAAGATCTCCATTTCAAGCTGGCTCTGGCATTTCAGCTGAAACACGACCAATTTCAAAATATCGATCTTAGTGCCCAGGTATCAATAACAGAATTGACCAAAGATTTTGATTGAGAACATCTGAACCGGATGATTTTACTCCAAGTTCACAATTATTTTTTCAAAGTCTGCAAAGAAGCGTCACAGCGAATGAAGTTGAACATGTAGAATCATACTACGGTGAGATTATGATCATTATGATCTCCGGCACTCAGATCAAATGCTCAGCGATGACAACCTTCTTGCAACTAAGTAATGTGCATCTACAATAACCTTTCATCGTGTTGAATACGTAATTACTTTTCCGCCATACTATTTGCTAAGAACAGTCAAGCCGAAAACGACAGTCGGAGTATTTCAGTGAAATGTCGGTAAAAGGACTTTGAATACATATGGGCACTTATTAAAAAAATCGCTAACGTTACACAGAGCACGTCCAAAATGAAGTATTACTCGTGAAAGCATCACCGAACTCCACCAGACTACAACCAGCAGACATAAGAATCAAGGTCGAATAAATGCAAGTCTACTTCAGGCACAGAGCTGCAGATGAGCGAAATACAAGGTTGAAGTGAGAGATGCTTCGCACGGTTGTCGCCAGTTGAATGCGCAGGAAAATATCAAACATTAAAACTAACGAGGGAAAAAAGAATGTAAGTAATTTCTCATGAAAGAGAGAGGTCACTGGATTATATAATTTGCAGAAATACAATATGTAACAAACAAGAATCCATGTCAGTATGACTAACAGTGAAGGGTATTTCACGAGCCACAAATACCAGGGAGACTTACCTTCACTCGGAATTCAGCGAGGCGGCCTGTGTCAGGCGCAATTTTCTCTATATTCTCAATCTCGGCGTGTTCGCGCATGAGCCGCACGCAGTCGATGCCAGCCCGCTCGAAGTTGGCACGTTCCAAGTCCGGGATGAGGCGCTGCACAACCTTCCAGCACACGTTGAGGGACAAGTCGGAGTCCAAGTACACAGCACCAATCACTGCCTCAACCAAGTCGCCCAAAACCTTAGGCACTTCGACTTGCTCCGCGGTCATGACGTCACTCTCCATGTTCAGTTCTGAGGACGGAGCATCAGCTACAGTCGCACCATCACCTGACGGGATGTCACCGTTGAGCACAGAGCTTCCACTGTTGTTCTGGGGCGATTCGTCAGGACGTGTGAAGGTACAACCGGCCTCCAAAACAAAGCCACTTCCCGATTCCTCAGCTCCCTCGACGAGCGTAACGTAGCTGTCAATCGTGCCCTGTAGAGAGGCGCAGTGGTGCAGAAGAAACCTGTGTATTTTGGCTTTGACGCAGGCGCGAGCGAGAGTGCTGTTGCAAGCGTAATGGCTCCTGATGTCCGTGATGCGGCCAGAAGACAACTTGGGTGAAGCGAACACGTGGCCGGTCACGAGATAGTCCAGCACAGCATCGCCCAAAAACTCCAAGCGTTGGTAGCAGTGCGTCACCTGGACGTTTTGAAAAAAATTAATTTCAAATTATTTCAAAGAGGTATCACTGTAAAAACCTACATGCATTAGACGATCCAAACAAGATACAGGGACAGATCTATAGACGGTGTCGACCATATTACAAAATCTACCCACAGTTTCGATCATGTTACGTATCACTTGCACCTGTTTTCGCTAGGGAATGAATATATTTATCTCATGAGCATATTTTTCTGAACGATGTAGCCATCAAAAATGCGGGCCCAAAATTTTCAAGTTTCAATTTTCCGGGCTGGAAATTTCAGATGATATCGGAGACGGTCAACGTTCAAAGATGCTCTCGTTAAGCATTAATAACTGAATACCTAACCCAGAGTGGGTCCCATAAACCATGAAATATTTTTCAAGGTGAATTATTAACGAGATTAATAAAAACGTTGATAATCCTCAAAGTTCTCTCCATGAGCATCTCGACATTTTTACTCCCTCTACTCTCCCAAGCCCGGTAAGTCACCACTCGTAAACGAAAAGAAATACATATTAGAGCAGGGCAAGAATACTAGGTACAGCACATCAAGAACAAAAAAAAATGTATGCAGCACGTATATTTGCTTGATAATACTACATAAGTGATCATGTCTTTATAACACAGCGATCAAAAAGAGAAAACCAGAAAAAAAGAGATCATAATGTCGGTGGTTGCTTGCGAAAAAGACGGATGGATGGATGGGTGAATACCTAAACGAACACTGATACCCACTAACCGATTCATTCAATTCGTCCGGAACGATGCGGAGCACAACGATTTTCAAAATGTACCTCTTCATGAGCCATCGAATCGCGCCACACCAACTGTAAGTACTTATCACGTGTGTCAAGTCGAAAGCAATATTTTCCCATTATCTACCACAGTTTGCCTTCCAGTACTCAACTAAAATTATTAAGTACCACTGTCATCTCATCGGATTTCTCGCACACATACAAAGCTTTTTAAATAATTTGAACCTTCTCTGAGGAGCTCATGACTGGTATCCCAGAATTTTTCACTTACGGTATACGGGCAGTCCCATGTATTTAAATATTCAGGATATTTTGTTTTGACACTCATATTCGTTCAACAAATTATCTCAACTTTCGTCCTTAAAATCTCATTCATTAATACTTGATGTTCTACTTAAAAATTATATTCAAAATAACTGACTCACCACATATAAATACGGAGCCACCCACTCCTAATTGCAGGAAATATTTACAACAAGGTTAAATTAAACACTTGTTCAACACCAACTCAACACTACGTAGAAAACTGATGTGGCACTATCACGATAACGGACCTCTGCAATATTTACTTCCAAGACTCACACTATTTTTGAGCAAAATTTCCACTCTATAATTCAAATCAAAACTCCGCTAATTCAGACATTCGACCCAACCATAGAACACCAATATTTATACTTCCAACCTTTGCACTCTCATATTACATGAACTTCACATCCTAAATGTAGGAGCAAGATGAATTAAAATGTTAGTTCTTTTCCTACTGTTTCTCACTCACTCGTCAGAATGAGTTTCCTTCCTAGAATTTCAATCTGCCCAAAATTAAGCTCCTCTTTAATCTACCTCGCAGCCCTAACTTAAATCAACCTTGCATCATTCGCGCGAACACACTGCTAACAACGGAAATAAACCGAGACACTTCGCACTCGTACACTCAAGTTCGGGTTCCCTTCAGCCTACCTGAAATTTTGCATCTTCAGACTTATCATGCGGTACCACATCTGCAGTAACAAGACATGTATCGGTAACTTTATCCCAGTTATGGAAGATAGCTGATCAGTACGTTTTTTGCTTCACTAACACCTATTCAAGGTTCTGAATTATACATATTAACGGTATTTGTTATTCTCTACATAACCTCCGAACTGTCTAACCCATTTGAAACAGAAAAACACCCTTCACAATCCACATATACATAGTATACGACTAAAATACGGCCAAATATAACGTTCACACACAAATGAAAAACTGACTCACGCTCCTAATTAAACAAAAACATGTTACAATCAGAAGCACACTTACACTAAGACTGCATCATAGCATCCAAAAAAAAAACAAGAATGGACAGAGTTGGTTGAAATGACATTCTGCGCAATTGAAAAAAAGCCGTGAACAGAACATTCACAACCCTAAAAGTTAAGGTCATATCAAAAAATCATAACCAGAACTCCTTCATAGATTGCAGGTAGCTTTGATATCAGGACGCTACTTACTCCTGCGGCCAATAGCTTAAAAAGATTAGAATATTAGTTAAAGCCTCCCTATCCGCAACAAATGCGATCCAAAGAGAGGAAAGAAAGAAGGCACCATTGAATATGGAGTCAAGGGAACACAGAATATATGCAGGAAGAGCATGGAAATGGTAGGTTGAGAAAGAAGTTCATGAAACAAGATCTAAGTTGAAGAAGAAGGTAGTAGGTGCTAAAAAACAAGAAAGCAGTGAACCGAAAAAAAAATTGTCCTTAAAATAACAAAAAAAAATTACTTCAACAAGAAGAAGGCCTACCAAACTCTGAGCTCAGGCCCTCGCTTTTCACCCCTGTGAATGCTAATTCCCATAGACACAATAGTTGTTTCTCCCCTGAGGGGTAATAACTTTAAAAAAACAGAACATTTATCACATACGAAAAGCCGATGTCCTACCTGTTCTCCCGAGAACACCAAATGTTTAGTCCTTAGTTCCTATCAACATACACTTCCAGTGAGTTCAACTGACAGCATGAATATAATAAATACTAACAAGTATAACATGAGAACAAAATAAATTAACAGTAACCTGCGGTAATTCGACCGAATCTCACCTTGTTAGCAGTGAAGGTAGGATGTGTGACGGCCTGCAGCAGAAAGCTCTTGTTTCTGAAGGTATATCCCACGACGTTCTCAAAGCGATTGAGCATGTAGTGCTTGTAGAGCCGATCCACCTCGGCATCAGGAGAAGGGCCCTCGGCCTCGATGCGGTGGTCGAGCACGGCAGATTGGGGCACCTGGATGGGAGCTCCAATGGGGAATCCAAACGTGAGCAGCAGCTGGTGCGTGCTGCACGGGCCGCAGGTCAACAGCCACGTGCCAAGCAAAGCTTCTACGCTGTTCGCAATCTGGTGAGGCAGAGGCAAACTCTACAGTGTTCCAAACTCAGCAAGAAGAAACATGGTAAATCTCTGCCAGTGAGTGTCCACAGAATTGCAAATGAAAAATGGAGGAGCAATTAGAATTTGAAGAAAAGTTCCGTTTGAAAAAACAAATGTACGCGAAAATTTCATCGAAGTTAATAAGTTAGTTTAAGCCTGTTATGTTTCATTTTTTCGAAAGTCTGTTCTATTTTTACATATTCTTAGTACTTGCTGCAGCACCGTCACTAGTTTGCAGTAGAAACTCGTAGGCATTCTATAACATAAATAATGTCATGGCTTAGATTAGATCTTAGTTCAAGCCTCCCTAACCTCAAAAAAGCGTTCCGAAGACAAAAAGGCACGGAGATGAAGGAACGCGGAATCTATGCAGAAGAGGCATAGAAACAGTAGGCTGAGAAAGAAGTTTGTGAAACAAGTTAAAAGTTGAAAAAAGTAGTAGGTGCTGAAAAACAGGACAGCAGTGAACCGAAAAAAGGTGGTGCTCAACGTAACAAAAAACATTTTACTAAAACAAAAAAAGCCTACCCAACTCTCAGCTTAGGCCCTCACACATTTTTCCCCTAGGAGAGCTAATTCCCATAGATACAATAGTTGTATCTCCCTAGGGGTGAGATTATGGCTACAAGGCAGGCAAGAAATATACACACAAAAATACAGTACATCTATAAACGACTATGCACATTACAAAACCCTGTATTCAAGCTGATCTGAATAAAAGCTTGAAAACCAACTCTATAAATCGAGCATAATATTGATATGTTGGACTTGTCGTCCCTATGTATCAATACTACAAGTTTAGAAGCATTAATAGAAGCAGAAAGTATGGAACGAGTACCTAAAATTCAGTAAATAAAAAGACGAGCACACATGATCAAAAAAATATAAGTGATGATAAGTAACACCTTCCTTTCATTTTCCTTTCCAATACCCCAACAAGAACAGGTATGAAGCGATTTTGAGTCTCAATGTCTCGTGTCCAAACTATGTTACTCAACTCCAAGTCTTGGAAATTTATAAAATTATTAAAACGATAATTTTTGTTCAGAATTACCTACCAAAAAAGCTGAGACAGCTCAGTAGTGATCTCTCGACCAGCATTTGTAAGACACAATCCCCTACATCCGCTCTGACACAGCTCGACTACTCACCATTTTGTCAGGAATGGACTGCTCGGCCCATGGATCAAAGCAGCCCCTCACGGCCTTGTTCGCTTTTGCTTTCTCGTCTTTGGTTTGTGCCTCGTCGTTACCATTCGAAGCTTTGCTGGCCTAAGGGAAGACAATAAGTGAGACTTTCGCTCGAACCGAACTGTAAAAAAGCACATTTACACTAAGTCTGATTAACGCGAAAATCAGACAGCTTACTCGACAAAACCACAGGCAAAAAGGCAATTCTATTAATTGAGCACCTCCAGTAAATGCCAAATTTTAAAGTAAGATTTTACCAAGTGCACGCAATAATATTGTAAAATACGTAGGACATGCAAAGGTACGTTTGAGCATTCCTGCATCTAAAATATTCGTTTCGGGGTTCCACCTTGATCAGATAATGATTCAGTTACAGTTGGCGACGGATTTATTCGTACACCCGTCTTTCAAAACTTTCTAGAATTACTCCAAAACTATCGTTGCCACAGGCGTAAGATTTTCACAGGGTGAGAAATAACATATTCTGATGTATTTGAAAGTTTCTTTTCCTCACTAGCATAATCCGCTTTTCAATGCAGTATAGTATTGGCATGTATATTAAACTTTAATGGGATTTTTTAATTTTTGTTGAAATAAAGTCAATTAATGACACCGTCTAGGTAGAAATCAGGATATGTGTTGATTTTCTGCTTTTATATGCATCTTATAGAGGATTTTCTTGCGCTTCCATTGGTACTTTCCGTTTACGTCTACTCCGAATAGTGCGCCCACCGGAGGGGGGGGGGGGGGGGAAGCGATGAGGGTGGCGTGACCTTGACCCCTCACCCCCCTCATTATTGGGGGTCAATTGAGCGTGTTTCTCTGCGGCAATGGCAATATAGTTCGTTCATGGGCTACACAAAGTGCTTTCAGTATTCAAACAAAACATTCTAACGGTGAATAAATATTTTTTGTCAAATTTTGACAATTTCAGAATTTAGCTGTTCTGCCGTATCTATGATAATGAAGCAGGAGACCGTCTTGATAGAAATCGGGATATGTGTTGATTATCTGTTTATATATGTATCTTATAGAGGATTTTCTAGCGCTTCCATTGGTTCTTTCCGTTTACGTCTACTCCGAATAGTGCGCCCACCAGAGAGGGGGAAAGCGATGGGGGTGGAGTGACCTTGAACCCTCCCCCCCTCATTATTGGGGGTCAATTGAGCGTGTTTCTCTGCGGGAATGGCATTATAGTTCGTTAATGGGCTACTCAAAGTGCTCCCATTATTCAAACGAAACATTCTAACGCTGAATAAATATATTTTTTATAATTTTTGACAATTTCAGAATTTAGCTGTTCTGCCGTATCTATGATACCGCAGCTTTCATTCATAGCTCAATGACAGCTGCAGTATCATAGCTACAGCTATGGCGAGCACACCAATCCAAAGGGCTTGAAAAGAGCTATAAAACAAAGGAGTTGACTTGACAAAAAAACGTGTTTTGGTAAAAAAAATGAAAAATTAAAAAAATTGGTTGCTCTCAAGAATGACACCTATTCTCTTTTGTATATTTTTTCCCAGAGTTACAGAGCTACAACAATGTAAATTGTATTAATCGAAAGGGCGTGAAAAGAGCTACAAACGCTCAAGAGTTCGTTATAGAAAACTTTGTAGTTCAAAAGATAACAAGAAAATTTTTTTTGTGAAAAAACACGTTCTTCGGGAAACTTGATAATTGGTTTCTCAAATGCTACTTCTTCCACAATTTTAGAGCTAGGAGAATGGTTTATATACCGTTCGATAGGGCTCAGCAAGGTGTATCCTCGCGCAATAGCATTTTCTGATAAATTTATTATTTTGAAAATTACACATGAAAAAAAAATGAAAAAAAATCATTTTTTTTTCAATTCCCAAAATCCACAAAAAAAAAGTTATCGAAATTCCCTATTGCGAGTGGTTATATAGACATCTAAGCAATCTAAAAACGAAGTACTGGTTCTGTAACTTCAAAATTGTAGAAGTAGTAGGATTTTTAAAAAACCCCTATTTTATCATATTTCTCGAAAATAAAAAAAATCCAGTGCAGATACGAAAATTGTCAAAATAACAAATGATATTTGCATCATTTCACACCTACTGTGAAAATTTCAGAGAAATCCATCTATAAATAACGGGACTTTTTTTTTACCTAGAAGGCCTTAACAAGAAGAGATTTCACTTTTATTTAGAAATTCTTTTTATCAAGTTGAAATGTATCGTTTATTTGGAAGTTCTTTAAAAAGTTTTAAATGTACCGGTGAAAAACAGAAACCTGGAACAGAAGTTATTCGCACTTCACGAATAAAAACTTCGCTATGACACTTGGTCGCTTGATTAACTTGAGGGCACTATAGCACGAAGGCTTAAAACGGAAACAATCCGCAGGCGAACAGTAAGAATACCCCAGGACACTTGTACCAGTACGTGTAACAGGTAACGCACGTCGGACGAGCAGACAATGACCATCAATACTATAGTCATCAGCACACAAAGTTTACCACTTGAGCGGCACCAACTCCACTCAACCCACTAACTCCTGACTGGCCGATTGCATCGGTCTCGACGTTCGCAGCGGCTGCAGCCTCTCGCTAGTTCTAAATCTGCGCTTCTCAGTAATAGAGGTCAAGTTAAAATTCTTTGCTCACAAAGCTACTTAAAAAATATACTCTTCCAAGACGACCAAAAAGGCAGCGGAAGCTTACAAAAGCAGGCAGGTAAGAACACTGCGGTAAACATCCATCACATGCACGCCGGCCACACTGACCGTGCGGTAGACATGCCACCGCTGGTGTGGCACCGATCTCTCCAGCAGCTCGGTTTTCATGGCGGGCCTCACAACGAAGCCAGGGGCAGGCCCACTTTCGAGTGGAGCGAGCTTAGTTGCCTGCAGAACGTAGATATAATTCCGTCAATGTAAGAATGAATTTCTACAGTGCACATGCAAGACCTGTATAAACGACTGCACTGGCGCCCCACCAAAGTTTTAGCTTGTAAAACACCATTTTTCAAGCACGTTCTCCAGAACTTATGTACACTCATGTATCCACTTCTGTTCCTTAATACACTATAGAAAAAGTTTGTGAACAACTTTTCCCTATAGCATCAGTTTTGATAGAGATTTTAATCTTTTGAAGTGTTTATTTCAGGCAGAATTATCCCAGTTAGGAATAGTTTAAAGCTGCACTAGTACCATAACCAAACAGTATTCGACAAGTTTGAGAAGTTAGGAATTTTATTTATCATACAAATAATATGTTTGACTAACATAACACAGAATATCAAATCTTCGCAAAATAGTGGAGAATATAGCGAGTGTAGGAAATTGAGTGGTATTAATAGAAAAAGTATGAATCTTACCTGCAGAAATGACGGCAACTGTATTTTCTTGCCAAGCTGGTAAAGGGTGTTGTTGGACACAAATCTGGATCTGGAAAGACAATATTTCGTTGGTAAATAAAAATATATACGTACGAGGAAATTTCTCTTGATTTTAATATGTGTGTAAGTTTATGAGTGTCAAGATATTGGTATTAAAGGTATTTTCTCTAAAACCCTCTGCATGATTCATCGCTCATCTGGAACTAAGCGATGAAATTTTATAGGTTGCCACAAAAACTGCAACTTGCAAATTCAGCACGACCACGCGGCAAGAGTTATGCAGAGGCCACACTAGCCTTACGTTCGTTCGTCAGATGAACTTTGGACGACACGTTTGCTCAACATTTGACGAACGGATGATGGTCATCGCGTGAAAGATCGTCCGAGGTTTTCAGTCACCAAATGAGTTACGAAGAACAAAGATGGCGGACAGTGTTGACGAGTTTTGCGGCGGTTATGTTGACTTTATCTGATGATTGTGGCTATTTTTGGCTTCAGATATACCAATATGGTTGTGAGCTGTTTTCATGGCGGTATCCTAATGAAGAGCAATGAAATTTAGTATTGGGTCCTGCAGTTCAGTGAAAAAGCAAGTTACCTGTTATCAAACAAACAAAACATTTGTTTCCAACATTGCTATTACATTTTACATAAATGATTACGCATTCAATGAAATACTGTCGATTTTTCAATTCCTTAGAATAGCTCATGCATATTGACTTCGGTTTGTTTACGTTCGATGAACATGGGAAGCTCATCACAGAGCTGAGGGAGAGCCACAGTCACAACGTGGCCTGACGCGCCTGTCGGCCGTTTGGCACGACGAGCGTCCGTGGTTCGTTTTGACGACCGAAAAAACTGTGTGGCCCCGGCATAAGGGCAACTATTCGCTACCGATATGAAATAACTTGCGTTAATAATCTCTGCTCAAAGTTGAATTTCATTTCTAAAATTAAAATTTCACTTGTAGAATTAAAATTTTGCTCCTAAAATTAAAAGTTCACTTCTATGAATAAAATTTCACTTCTAAAATTGAAATTTCATCTCTAAAATTCAAAAACCCACGTATGAAGACCAGGTAAAGTAATTCGTTAGCAAATTGATTAAACAAAATAAATTCATCGAATTACGTCGTAACATAAGTACTTCTAGCTTTCTATGCCAGCATTTCTAGTAACCTAATCAGAACGTTACTAGGGTTTAATATCATTGGAGGTTAATAAAAAAAATTGCTTGGAGCTGGTATCATGAGATGCATGAACATACATAGAAGAAATACTAGAAGTATGCTGATTTTGCACCCGACGTGTATTTTGGCAAGTTGTGATCACCAGCATTGCATCTGAATTTCCTCTAATGACGTCGCTCACGAAAAGTCAGCTTGTAAGACGTAATTTCTGGGTCAAAAGAATCATCTCAAATACATCTCAGGATCAAACGGAGCAGCGAATAAACTTCCACGAGAGCGTTTTGAGAATCATATGCCATGATCAAACGGAAATACCGCTTCGATGACTTCTTAATCACTCTGAATCACCAGCTCATACACCGTGAGGAGTTTGCGTTAACCTACTTTTTACCTAGGCCTCGCATTCTCAGTTGTAGATTTTCAACACATCTGAAGGAAATCAAAATGTTGCTTAATAGAAATAGAGAGTGTTAGGTTTTGCCATCTCAATGGAAAATTGTTATCAGGTTCCAAAAGAGACACTGAGGAAGAAACTTCTCTTGCACTGATGCTTTCAGCGGCAAGAAGTACCCTAAAACATAAGTTTTTAAAACGAAAAATGCGTCTCTCGTCTCTCTTACAAAAACACTAAACTTTCCAACATGTTTCGAATGTACCTAATGGGACTTAACTGAACTTTTTAATATCATCAAAGTTTAACACCATCAAGTTCAACTGACGAGGATAACTTTTATGAGAAATAATATTGCAAGACTTTTTGTCTGTTGAATGAAATAAACCTCCGCAGTACTCAATACTAACATGTAAACAAGACTGTTTCCAGAAACGTCTAGAAACGAAAATTTTACCTCATTTCGTTAGGGTTTGTACATGTAAGAAATATATACAATTAATTTCACTATGAACTCCGTATCTATACTGCAAATAAGATCAGGTGCTACACTGCGTTCAGGTCCTTATGAGTTGAGTTAGTAAATCAAATTCCCATGCACATTTCATCATGCGAATTATATGAGTTAAGACCAAAACGCTTACCTGTGAGCAGTAAGCCTTCCTTCGTGCCACTCGGGGTATTGGAAGAACAGCATCTGACTCAGGTGAAATTTCAAGAAAGAGTCTCCCAGAACATCAAGTCTTTCGAAGTTGAAACAATCTAAAGTCTTGAGAGGAGTAAGAGCTTGAAGTACATACAGTACATTCATTTTCATTGAATCGGGGACCTGAAAGCCGCTCAGTATAACAGAGTTGAAAGTATCAAAGCGTACACTGTCGTTCTGAGAGAGCGCTATGCAAACATTGCGCGATGGATGTGATTCCATGATTTTTCGGATCATTTTCTCGCACCAATCGAACTGAAGAGACTCATCAGGGACTGGGTTGACCGGAACAATCATTTGGTCAGGTTTCATGCCATTATCACCCACCTCCATGAACTGTTGAGGGAACCGATTAATTTTAGAAATGAAATCCGACGCTAAATTCAAGCCATTCAGACGCTGCAGGATAGACGGCAGCAGGCAGGCTTGCTGGTACAGATGACCAGGGATGGGGAGCAAGTGGCACAGCTCAGGGACCAGTCTTGGGTGATTGCTGTTTTGTTTCGTAACTTTTGCGGTTACGGGAGCCAAACAGTTCAGTTCTAAGGGTACATGCCTGCATTCTAGCATCAACTGTGACTCACAGTATAATGTTAAATCGTATTTGTCTCGGAAATAATCTTTGTAGTTTTGAGCCTTGGAGTTCCAAGCAGTCGAGAAAACAGTTTCTTCAGTTACTCGGCATACACAGAATACATTCCTTTCCGTATACCAAGGAACAACGATCGCGTCTTGGTACATCTTGGCATCGAAAAAGAATTGCCTTCGTTTCTGTTCTAGCGGCTCAGCTAGCTTCATCTTGCCAATCTTGGCAACTGAGTTGACGAGTTCAATGTCGAGAGCTGAGTTGTTGAAGAGCGGCACTACTAGACACTGCCACTTCGTGTTATGACTGTGCTCCATCACTTCATCGTTGACATCGAGAAGGAAGTCGAAAAGAAACTCATTGAAGGCGACTATGTTTTTCAGTAGCATAGGCGAGAGCGTGAAAGATCTCACATACTCAACTGTCACGCGCATTTCACCCCACTTATTATTGTAAAGAGGGAACGTACATGGCGCTATGCGAACCGCAGTGAGCAAACCGAAATTATGAGAACCATCGAATTTTTCACAATTCTCTACGCGGACGACGTGATTCAGGCGCAAATGATAGAGATGGCACTCAGATGTGACCTCCGTAGATAGTGCTTGACACACAGCTCTCTCGTAGACCTGGCGGCGTTTTGTGGAACCCACTTTGCCAGGTGCGTCCAACTCCTCATCACTCCCAATGATGGGCCTGAAGAGTTCCTCGTCCACCGCGACTTTCTTGAATGGCATGAGCGACTCGTTTAATTCTTTAGTTTCATGTAGTTTCTCACAAACTTTAAGCGCGACTTCTTTTTTTGCCCACTCACGGCTTGGCATGGGCTCGCCTTTGAACACAGAATTACATGGAGAACTCGAGGGCAGCTTCAAGAAGGCAACGTAACGCTCTTCGTTTCCTTCAATTTGTTTCACTTTAAATTCCGGAGCGAGGGTTGTGAAGTGATCGTGTGGAAGCTTATCACAGTACTGGTAGATGAGGGTCAAGGACGAGGCAGAGGTGACACGTGGGCCATTCAAGCCTTGAGGCATGTACGGGGTCAGAATATCGTCATTATATGACTCCAAAATTTCTTCGGGAAGAGGCAGGGCTCGATCACGACACACTTGTCGGAAGCTGGCTTCAAGATTGTGATACCCCTGGATCTCACCACCCAACTTACTCTTTGGACCCATCATCAGTACATACATCGAATGATCAGCACGAGCTCTGCCTTTTGATTGAACGAAAGCTCGGAAGTTCATAGGCTCATCAAAACGAACAACCAAATTACACTTCCGAATGTCCACTCCTTTTTCTAACACACTAGTTGTCACAAGAACTTTGAACTGTCCATCACGGAAAGCATTGAAAGTCTCCTGTTGTTTGGCTCGATTTCTTCTCGCACGAGCAAAGTCGCCGTATGATCGGCCTCCTATTTTAGCTCCCACGACGTGACGAGTTGTGATTGGTTCGTACAAGCCTTGTTGGGATTGTAGTTTATTCAGTAGCTCGCAGAGTAGAAAAGCTGTAGCGCGAGTCTGTACAAACACGAGCGCATGACAGTCTAAGGTCTGATAAATAGTGACAAGCAGATTCAAAAATTGCGAAACATGGTGACTAACATGCCGCTCCACGTCCACAAAATTTTGCTCAGCAGCGTTGCACACATCTTGAATTTGTAGAAGTCTTCCCAGAACGAGATTCATCACCTTCCGCAAGTCTGGAAGATCTTCTTCTGCTGCCAATTCTTCAAAATGTTCCACTTCGTACTTGATAGCTTTGCTTCCGCACCATTCGCCAAGATCTGTTATAGCGGTTGAAATATTTTGCAGCACTCGAGTAAGAGCTCTTTGTGATTTCTTATCAATACTCACATCAGCTGTAATCTCATCAATCATGCTGTGCAAGTTTTGAACGACTATTTGTGCATGCTCTGACGAAGGTGAGTATCGTTCGTTGTTGAAGTGAATGATGATCTCTTTCGGTTTGGTAGTATATTTTAGCACTTCCTCGTGATGCACAGTTGTCATCAAGTGACAACCCGTTGCTTTTTCTAGATCTTTGAAGAGCGTCGACACTTCGTGGGGCTTGCATTTTTTCTGTATGACAGAGGCGGTCAACCCCAACACTCGTGGTGGGTCGGTGAGAGTGTGTCGGACGGAGAAGTAGTGGCGCATCACATCACGCATGGGGCGCATGGGGTGGTTGCCCGTCGCATGGTGGCACTCGTCAATGATCAACAGGTTGACCTGCCCAGCACGTGGGAACTCAACACACGGCTTCATAACGAATATGACGCATCCATTAAAAGTGGATTTGACAGCATTGCCACTTGAATGGAATTCAAGTAGCAAACAGTAATTGAAAACCGTACGATTGTACATGAAAATTCAGTCGGCAACTATGAATGCGTGCTGTAGGACAAGTGATTTTATTTGAGCAATTAAACCTTTTAAAAGGTTCATTTTAGCTCCATCATATATCACTGAAAATATTGAAATTATTATTAGATAGGTCCACTTCATGCACTGTTCTGAATTAATTACCTTTCAGGTACAAAAAGAAGCAGTAGTTCAAAATAACTATTTGGTCATTGGTTACCAAGCACAAAAAGCAAATGCAGGCAAAATATGAGAACTTTCGAGCAATTGAAGCAAGCGAAGATAGCGAAGCAAATAGAAGATGAAAAATGAAATTAACGAATCACCAGAAGTGACCCACAATACGATCCTAAAGATAATTATAACATCTACCCCTTATGAAACTCCAACATAGACGAAGCTACAACGGTCAAACGTACCATTCCTGTTATGCTAGTTAGATTAGATTATTAATTAGTTTAAGCCTCCCTATTCGCCACAAAGGCGATGCATCCATGTAGTTTGTAGTTAAGGGAACGCAGAATCTGTACACAAAAGTAAAAGTTGAAGAAGAAAGTAGTAGGTGCTGAAAAACAGGATAGCAGTGAAACATAAAAAGATGGTCCGTAACAAAACAAAAACCTATTTTATTCCAACAAGAAGGAAGCCTACCTAACCTTTAGCTCGGTCCTTGCATGGTTCTCCCGGGAGCGCTAATTCCCATAGATACACTAGTTGTATCCCTCTGAGAGGTGCAAAAAGGCCTACTTAACTCTCAGCTCGGGTTCTCACATTTTTCCTCTGGGAGCGCTAATTCCCATAGATACAATAGTTGTATTCCCATGAGGGGACATGAGGGCACTAAAGTGGAAAGGGCAAGCAGTTTGAAAATGGGGCTGTGTATCGTAAAACTGTGGGCACCAGCTCGTATGGTGCTAATTGTGAAATTTTGAGAGTAAGTTTCACACCGTGATGCATCAATAATTTGCTTAGGAGTTGTTTCATTGATCTATGTATAAGAATTGTGTTGCACTGATTAATTGCGCCTCGTGTTTTTATCGTTCGGGTTTTAATTTGCTTACATATGACAAGTGTTCATTCGTAATATTTAAATAAATTAAATTGGAAAATGTTGTGATTGAAGTTTCATTAACCCGTGTTGATATAGGTGCACTAGTGTCGTTGGCGTTTAAGCACATGCAATCTCTATTTCTATTTTCCAACCTGTTCTTTATTTTCTTCTGTGAACCTTTCCTCTTTTACTATTTGGGCTTTAAATTCCCCTCATACGTAAACGTGTATTCCACGCACGTTTCGTCACAACGCTTGCTACCGGGAATTGACTAATAAAACTAATGCTACATCAATATTCATTACTTACGTCTTTGAAAAACGAAAGTATCTGCCGTGGTTGATATTTTCATTCGATTGGCTCTCACGAAAAATGGAAGTTTCAATATATTCTGGTATTTCGCGCATGTAGCGACTTGATTTTGTGCTCATTTTATTTGTAATGAAATGTACTACAATCTCTATTGTTCACATTTTCAATTTAGGCTTTTTATTTTTCTTCTATAATTTTTTTATAAGTAAAAAATGGATTATGGGGGATTTTCAAGAAAATTTCCACACCGTCAGAAACAACAAATTTCTAATTTGAATTAATAGAGCTTGTGGACTATTGTTTTCTGAACGCGATGCCACTAAAAGCAACTTTCAAAATCAATTGGTTTGGCTTGAGTAACGTCTTGAAAGTGTCCCTTAAAAAGCTTTCTTTTCAGAATTACTCGTTTTCTATGAAAAATTCGAAAATGTGTACGAGCAAAAACGTTTTAAACGCAATTTTCAGATAAATCTGCCCAACAGGGAAATAAGTTCTTCCAAAAGCTGAACAATCCCCTTAAAGGCAAAAACATGGAGAAGTTCCGTACAACCATGGGAATGAACGAGTGGATTAGATTAGATTATAAGTTAGTTTAAGCCTCGCTAACCGCTGCAAAATAGAGCGTATCGAAGAGAGGAAGGAGGAAGGCACCAATTAGTATGGAGATAAGAAAATGAGGAATCTATGCAGAAAGGGCATAGAAACAGTAAGATGGGAAAGAAGTTCATGAAATAAGATAAAAGTTGAAGAAGAAAGTCAGAGGTGCTGAAAAACAGGACAGTAGTGAACCGAAAAAAGGTGGTCCTTAACATAACAAAAAAACATTTTATTTGAACAAAAAGAAGGCCTACCTAACTCTCAGCTCGGGCCCTCACATTTTTCCCCTGGGAGCGCTAATTCCCATAGATACAATAGTTGTATCCCCCTGAGGGGGAATGAACGAGTGATGCAGCAACGATGTGATAAGAAAGAAATAACAGGTTGGTGCAAAAGTAAAGTCCGGTTTGAAGATCTTAGGTAAAAATGAATAAAGCTAATGACAATGGAAATATTAATTCATCAATAACAAGTTCTGTATCGGAAATACCACAGACACAAATTAAAGCCGAAACTTTACTGACTAGCCTGAAATCATGGTAAGACCGAAATGGTCTCAAATTAAATGCTAATAAAACACAATGCATTATTTTTGGACCCAAAGATGCAATTAAAAAAACTTCAGATCTTACTCTTGCAGTTGGAAATGATAAAATAAATGCATCAGAAAAAGTTAAAAATCTAGGAATCTGGTTCGATAGAAATATGTCCTTCAAATCTCACGTTGAGACTACTTGCAACAAAATCTACGGAACTTTAATGTTTTTTCATCGTATAAAAAGTATGCTAGACGAAAAATCCAGATTATTAGCAATTCAATCCCTTGTGTTATCGCGCATTGACTACTGCAGCCTAGTATGAGGAGACTTACCTAAATACCTTCAATGGGACTTACAAAAGTGCATGAATTTTGCAGCGAAGGTGGTATGCAACGGTAATTTCAAAAGAAGTGATCACCTAACTCCTCTCCTCAATAAAATCGGCTGGATTCCTATCCAAGAAAGGCTCCTCATACAGAAGGCCAAATACGTATTCTCCTCGTTATATCTTCCTCAGAGCAATGCTGAGATAGTGTGTTTCCATCCACCCACTGTAACCAATCAAAAACCGAATAGAAACAATCATGTCTTGGTCAACTATCGTTCATCTCACTTAGGGCAGAAGGCTCTGTCCATATCAGGCGCCTTACTGTGGAACAAACTTCCCCTGAGTATTAAAGTCCCTCAAAAACCGAGAGAATTTAAAGCCAAAATAACTCGTCATCTTGTGTCCCAAGAACAATTCTTAGTTACAGAACACACAAAATAAGTACTGTCGAATCTCATTTGCCTGGTATCTCCATTGCTCAAAAATCTCCCTCTCTTATTGTTTTATAATACAAGATATCACACAACAGTTTTAAAGTATGCGTAGGTATTGTGATTTGATCGCCTATACGCTGCCATTTGCAAACATGCTTACTTGAATATTTGTGTACGTATATAGGTGTATGTGGGTATATGGGTGTGCATATGTGCACGTACACCTGTGTGCACTAGAGTAGATAAACCAGTCGAAGGTTGCATTTTATGTCATTCCTCTCCATTTCTGTGCAAGCATCAAACTAGACCGTCATGGTACCTATGTGTGTGTGTGTGTGTGTGTGTGTGTGTTTATCAATTGCAGACATTCTGCACCATATTACAAAGATAATGTGATTTTCTTTCTAGTATGAAATTGTAAAGCATCCATGTAAAAAAAGCAATAAATTTGTAGTGATCATCCATTTATACTGCAGTATTACGCTTATAGTTATATGCTTATAATAACGTGATACCTGTTTGTTTATCAATTGCCGACAATTTGCGCCATATTTCAAAGATAATGTGATTTTTTTTCTAATATGAAACCTTTATAGGACATTAATGTTTTCTTTCTTATTCACGTCCCACAATCGTTTTCATGTTTCAGACTTAGGTAGACTGTTTTGTGCCACTATTTTTAGTACGAAATTTTATAAAAATTCATGCCATAATAAAAGATATTTTCTCCGTTTCCCTCGATTGGAATTTCTGGTTTATACGGACTGGTTTACGCTGATATTCGCGCACATGCTTACTTGTATATATATGTGTACGTGTGCACGCTATACGTATGACACTAAATAGAATGCGTATGTATTGCCTCGATGCATAGAAATGCATTTGTGTATCCTTACGAGTTTGGTGTAGGTATGTGCGTGTATGTGTATATATTTGCGTGTATATGTGCACACATGTGTGTACTAGACTGACAACTAGCATTTTACTAGAGATAATGGTCTTTTTTCTGTTCACTCTCAACTTGTAACATTACCTAACTCGTCATCTCTTTATTATTGTAAAGCATTCATGTAAAAACTATACATTTGTTGTGCGATCATCCACTTTTTGTTTAAATAAAATGCTTATTAACTAATAACCGCTATGTTAAAATTGTTGGATTACAAATACAAAACTTATAATCTTGGTCCTCATGCTTATGTGTACGTGTATACATGTATATGTATGTGTGTATATGTACATGTATATATATGTATGAATATATATATATGTATATATATACGGATGTATATTTATATATATATTTTTTTTCATGCTTCCTTAAAATGACACTTTTGACCATTGGCCGAAACAAGCGATTCATGTATTATTTCCTGGCGTCAAGAATTGCGAAGTTTTATGTCATGTACATGTAAACTGTCAAAAGTGTTTTCACCTCACAATGAAAATGCATCGTCCATGAAATTGTGTTGTCTCTTATAATTATCGTTACATGTATTATCAACTGTAGATTAAGCAAGATTAGGAGTACATTGCCCTCAATCATTTATTTTCGACTAGTGACACGAGTTTTACAATACTCGTGTGTGTGTGTATCATTTAAGTGTATTAATTTTAAGAGATTTTAAAAACCAATGATGGTACTTTTGTACCATCTATATTGGAAACATACTGTTTTTCTTTCTTTCTTTTTCAACGTCTCTCCATTGCAGTCAATGGCCTCATTCCACCTTTTAACAAGTTTATGAATGCCTCGCTTGTAAAATTCTTTAGGTTCAAAATACAAATTCAGCTCTTTCTCAATCTCTTCTCTAGTTGTTAACCTAAGTCCACTAAAATGGTTCTGTAATCCTCGGATCTAAAGGAAATCAAAAGCAGGTTGTAATGTATGGGCTACGTTAAACTGTCTGCTATTTCCCTAGTGGTAACATACGATTCTCGGACACAAGAACATTCAACTGATCGGAATCAAGAGTTCTTGGACGACCTTTGTTTGACTTATCTAGTAAAATCACTACTCGAAAACAAGAAAACAATCTCCTGCAACTTCTATCAATCCCTACATTATCCCTTTAAGTGTTCTGAATACATTTTACTGCCGTACTTGTCTCAACGCCTTTATAAAAACTCGTTCAGTAGAACATTTCTCATGCGATCTTCAAACGGGACAAACATGGATAAAAATAATTTTGAAATGTATAGACGTATGGGGGATGAACTAAAAGAAAATCGTTTAGTTTAGTCACAGAAATCTACATTTATAGCCGAGTCTATATTCTTCATGAATCTAATTTTGAAGATACGTTCTAAAAATCGGACGTTACTTTTGTACTAAAGTGATACATAAGAACCACAACCTAGTATCACAACACACATCCCAACATGTCAATTACACAATCAGAATTTGCAATGTATACTCAATAACATACATGTACTAATACGACTGTACATAAACATCACTAATCTTAATTTTTCCGTAACCCATCAATATATTCATGGCAATTCCGAAGCCGTTGTGGTGCAAAATTTTAATTCTAATTCAGCCACTCAATGCATATTCAATGAACTTCATTTTCTATATTAGGAACCTTTTTTTTCGGAGAGGAGACATGAACTTATTTAGTCCACACAAATGGACAAGTACATTTAGAACGTTACGTAAACAGTTTTTTTCGCGCATAAAGAAGCCCAGACCGCCTCCCAAGTTATGGCTGACACAGTGCATCGCGTGTTGGGGAGCTTTTGCTCCCTTCACTCACCTGATCCCAGGAGATATAGTTTGCCTTCAGCAGGTCCAAGAAAATCTGTGACACCATGACCAGCACTTCTAAGTTGTTCATCTCTTTTAGCCACTGAAAAGAGAGATAACGTCACGTATTTGGAAGCTGCATACTCTGAACTTTGTATTCAGTCTATTCATAGAAACATTGAGCAGTAACTGTCAAATATGAACAAACTTCGCTCTCAACGTCATTCAACTGCGCAACGTACAACAATAAATAATCCAATACAATATCAAACTACAAGAAATTTTGCATCACTTTAGACCGTGATAGTGATAAATACTATGATTAATAACAACACAAGTACAAATTGGCTACCTTAGCATTAACAGTCACATTCAACTCTACTGTCATCAACGATGAAATCGCACTTGTTACTCCGACACCAACAAGCACTATTTACCTGACTGTACTGCTGTTAGATGAACAAAATTTAAATTCAACTTCAGATGGACAAATTATAATTCTCAACAAACTTTCTGAACGATTAAATTCATAATAAACTCGTGTGTGAATATGAACATGATGAAACATTAATAACTCAAAATAAACACACAGAAGGTTGAAAGAACAAATTTGGTGGGTACAAAATTGCGTATATGGTTTGGTAAAGCTCACTAAGAAAAACGTTTTTAGCTCATACAACAGATTAGAATGCACGATCACTGCTGGGATTGAAGTAATACCATTAAAAAAACAATTTGAACACATTAATTCCTTCTACACCGTAATCGACTCTTTAAATTCGAGGGCATAAACATCTAACTGAAGAAAAATTTATTAGATGTTGGTATAAGTATCCTAATTACAACAAAGGCGAACCATTGAGAGAAAGGATGAAGGCACCATTCAAGATAGCGTTTAGGGAACGTGGAATCTATGCACAAGGTGAGCTCCCGCATAACATCCCGTACGCATAGGAGCAGTAAGTTATGGAGGAGGGCTACAAAAGAAGATAAAAGTGAAGTCAGAGATGCTGATTAACAGGACAGCAGTGAATCGAATAAAGATGGTCCTTACTTAACAAAACAAAAATTACATTTCATTCACACACAAAATGGCCACCTTAGCTCTCAGCTCCGGACCTCACATTTTTCCCCTGAGAGTGCTAATTCCTATAGATACCATAGTTGTATCCCCATGAGGGGGATTGAAGAACAGTATACGAATAATAAGCTTGAAGTTAGAGAGCTTTAGCTGGTTTCACTTGTGAAGAGACACCAGTCTCATCCTTTAGCCTGAACATGTCAACCGAACTTACTTCCAGTATTTTTGTTAGTAACATTTATCAGTTAAGAACCTTGTAACACATATCCTGATGGGCGCTAAAATTTACAGCCGAAAGCTCGAAATGTTTTAATAAATGCTAAAAATGCATGTGTTCTTTAGCAAATAGTACTAAAAAACTCAACGGTAATGTTCTCTCTCCTTAGTTGTCTTCAACTCAAAAAATTTGGGAAACTTCGTTGGGAAAAATAAAGCATAGAGTAAATGCACAATATAATTGTAAGGATTCCACTTCACTCAAGCTAGTAGTGGCAACTTAATTTTAATTCAACTAATAATCAGTTAGGTAATTTCTCCATGTAAATTCAAGACATCAGTTGGGGTAAATTCATCTAGATAAACATACACCGCACATCAACGCAATGCTCTGCGGAATAAAATGTTGATGGTGAAATAATAGGCAAATGATCATCCTTCTTAAAACCTCCCTTCAAATTTCTTGAACACAGAAGTAACAAAGCACACTATCAATAGATTTAGCATAAAAAATCGGCACGGCCACCGCTGAAACACGATTGCAGTAGGTGTAGGATACGCCTTAAATGGTGCACCACCAAACCTAAGCTTCAATGGAGATACTGAACCAGAAGCTTATACACTTATGTATGAAATAAAATAAGCTGGCATTAAATGTAGTTGCACTTTACCAACTCGTTCAATTATTATTCGAAATTAGTTAAATGCATGAATCCAGACATCATGTTGCTCTGAAAGAGTGGATAAACAAGCTTGGTCCTAAGCTCCAGAATACTAGAAAATTGATGATGGAAACTATAAATATTTAATATCGCCTGTAGAATTGCAAATGAGCTCTTTCCAGCATTTATGCAGTTAAATTTGAAAACAATAACGAAGCCTATCATGATAGATCACTGGCAAAAAACATCCCAATAATAAAAAATCTCTTATGGGAGAACTTTCCCCTTATGTGATCAATACTTCATTTCTTCCTGTTACTATTAACAACTGCATGCTGTAAGACCATTCTTGAAAAACATCTTTTTGCAACAATTTATTCTGAACAATTATTTGTCTTCAACACTATTTTGTAGAATACTCTTATTAACAATGGTTTCGACTACAAAAAATAATTTCATGTCAAGAAATGTGATGGCCTCTACACTGGTGATGCCAGGAAATAATCTGCACATGTCTTTTCCCATAGTTTAAGTCCTTGCATCATTCAAAGTTGAACCACTTTAGAGATTTTAAGTGCTCCATAACTCAAGATAACGCCTCAAATTTTACCACAGTCGATGCATCGAGATATAACGTTGAGACCACTGAGGAATGAAAGCAGAAAATCCTGTGGATCCAGATGCAAACCAGGGCTAAATACCCAAGTAGCTTGGATAGATATACAAGGTGAACACACAACCGCGAAGGCAAGAAGACAAGTACGGAAGAGATAAATAACCGGGTAGTTTGGGTACACACAAGGTGAACACATCAACCGTGAGATTGAGATATAAACCTGAAGAGCAAAGTAACTAAGGTAGTATCTGTTCAAAATTCAAAACCTTAGTGTCAAATGAAGAACGTCAAACGAACAGAAGAGCCATAGAGATATAATCTCCATTAAATTCATAATAAACTCGTGTGTGTGAAGCAACTTCTGCATGCAACTAAAAAGGTTTCAGAAACACAGGTAAGAAGTCCCTCAAAAAATATCAGACTGAGATTTTCTTTGGGGTGGAGGAAAGGGAGTGGCATCATTTTTTTCCCCAACAATGAATGACCCACCAGCCTCACAGTAAATCGTCATTGTCGTGCCGTGTCAACACCAAGACGGTGCCTCGCACAGCAGAGGCGCCTACCGAGAGTAAAATTTAGAGAGTACTTACGATGAAATTAAACTAGCACTTTAAACAAATGAGAATCGACAAAAAACAGCCAATAGCATATAAATTATGGAAGAACCATGAATGTGTCTACTTCAGAAGTTGAAATGAACTCAAATCCATGCGAATTTTCACCTACACATAAATTATACTTAAAGCTTACATGGCCACTGACGTTTTTCTTTCAATCAAGGAGGTCCCTTTCACTGAGGGAATTTTTCTTTGAAGGGCTTTGCCATGCCTTGTTTCAGACATCATCTTTCCACACTTACTAAAAATACCAGCAATTATGCTACTAAACTTGCGATAACATTTTCCACCCTCAGTTATGAGCTAACTTTAGAATAAGAAATTTTCTCCCTGCACGAACTGCTATTAATAATAAGATGAGGAATGAATGAATGCCTAAATTTAATGCAAGGGGCTAATTAACATAACTGTTGATAATTCAGATATTTTCGACCTACTTCTCCACAACCAAATCAAGTGTGAATCAGGCCTACGCAATGGGTATAACAGAAATGCCACTAAAGAGTAAAAGTACACACCAAGACCCTCAGTAAGGCTTCTGCAAGTTGTTGTGCAAACATATAGCAATCCAACAATATAGTTCTTCTACATGGAAGAATAATTAGCTCGAATATTAAATCTTCTTGTACCAATGATATTTTTCAAGCAATTCTTAACGCGTCTTCTTCTATTTTCACGACTCATCTTTTGCCACTCATAATGAAATAATTAAAGCGTAATGCTCACGTACATACGAAATAATGAGATTTTACTTCATGTGAAATAATGTACTTTGCATAATGCAAAGTCACGTACATGTGAAATGAGTTTATGAAATCTACAAAATAAAGCTCAAAAAATTAGATTATATTTCAGAGTTAAATTTTACCACAGTTGGCCAATAATCATCCCAAACCCTCATTCTTCCAACGCTGCACAGCTTGAGCACTGTAGCACTGTATTAAACGCTAAAAACAAAATATAGAACAGAAGCATTGAACAGCATTTCACAGCACATAAATTTACAAGACTAACACACAGGTGACCATGATGTCAAATGTTGGAGGCGCTAGCACCATGCTTTACTCGTAAATTGTGTTTAGTTAAATGAGTTCATAGAAGCAATAATCACCTTCTCCTTATCCCAGAAGTCGACACCCATGCTCCCGTCAAATGCACCGACATTGTAGGGGACATGCTGCTCAATGGCCTTCGCCTGCTGACGCACCAGCGGAACTGTGTCGGCCAGCATGATTGTGCGCTTCGCCTCACCAGGAAAACTTCCACTAAGCTGATGAGAAGGAAATATAATACGTGAAATAAGTAACACTAGAATGGATAAACCATGTAACTATTCAGGTAGACCTCACGTTTTGTGGAACAGTGAATGTGGTGTGACATATCCACACTTGGCAAAATTATTTTCACCAAAACAGAAAACAGTTTTGCATGACTGAGGAATGCATTGCAACAGGATGACTTGACTTACATTAGATAAGTTATTTTCAGCCACCCTAATCACAACTAAGGTGTTCCAAAAAGAAGAAAAAGGAACGCACCGTTCAGCATGGCATTAAGGACAAGGTTGGAGTAAAACCAAGAAGTCCGTCAGTTCTCCGCGGATTTTTCTGAGATTTGCACAATAGGTGTAATATTATGCGACATTTTTTTTCGACTTTTTTTTGTTTGTTAACATATCAGATATAAGATTTTTTAAACATGAAAAAAGGGTGTTGCAGAAAATCTTTCTCCTGCTACAATTTTGAAGTTACAGAACTTGCAAAGTATTTTCTAGACAGCTAATTGTCTTCTCTAGATGTCTGAAGCTAAAGTTTTTTGATGATATCAATTGTTTTTTGTTGTATTTTCGAAAATTCACCTTATTCATTTTTTTAAGGTGGATAATTTCAAACACGAATCAACTTTCAAAAATATTTTGCACTGGATCTCAAGAATTTTTCAACACCTAGCAATTGATATATTAGCTATTTGTGTGCCTTTAAAACTGTGGAAGAAGATACACTTCAAATGTCAAAGGAGCAAGTTTTCACAATAGCTATTTATCTAAAATTAGCTTATTTTCTTTCATAATTTTTGACCTAAGCCTTTTTTAAAATGAACTCTACTGCTTTTGTAGCTCTATTTTAGTTCCATCGATTGATATATTAGCCATTCTTGTACCTTCTAAACTGTGGGAAAGGATCCATATCAAAACACAATAAATGCAAATTTCAGAACAGCAATATTTAAAAAACAAATTTTTGTTTACAAACCTAATTTTTATAAAATCAACTATTTCTTTGTAGCTCTTTTTAGGCCCTTTCCATTGATATATTTGCCATTCCTGTAGCTTCAAAACTCCGGGAGGGGCTTGTTTGTTTACACAGCAAGCTAATTAGCTGATGACTCAGCAGACAGACTCAAAACACACAGTTACATCATAATTTATCACTAAGTGATAGAATATTTTGTTTCTGTACGAAAGCATTCCAAGCAAGGCCATGAATGAACTCTCTTGCTTTTCCCGTAGAGAAACACTCAAGAAACTGACTCGTAATAAGGGGGGAAGGGATAGATCCCCCATCCATTGGCGTGAGCCAAGGTCATGCTAGTGCGCGTCTTCTACCCCGTCTAGGAGACGAACCAATGCACGTACTTGAGAGCCAATTATGTCATAAGATGCGCAATAAAATTCTGTATCAGATGAGTTTATAAACTGAAAACCTACCATTATCCGGAAATTGACCCCAACCGTGTCCTCAAGGGTATGGGAAATTTGCACACTCAGTGTGTTCCAGATTAAAGCCTAAGAAAAAATTGGTAAATGCTAAAAACAAGGCAGCAATGCCCTGAAAAAAAGATGATCCACAACTTATGATGAAATCTTCCATTCCAAAAACAGGAAGGTATACCTACCCTTGAGCTCAATGCCTTACATGTTCCCCCAGGAAGCATTCATTTCCATAAATACGAGTTGTCACCCCCTTTAGGGTGCAACCGAATGCCACATCATTCTGAGCCAAATGAACAAAAAAAATTTTTACCACATCTTTACTAAATCAATTCATCACTAGACTTTCATAGTTCCCTTGATTTTGAAACAAAAACTTCCGCATAAATTGTCAGAAAAAAGTACATGCACATTAAAGCTATCAATATAGCACATAGCAGTACCACTGATATGTGTGACAATCTGTGCATTATTATTACAAGTTTTACATTTTTTTTCATACAGAAAGTCACAATGTTTCAAAGCAGCAAACACTCACCTGACCCCCTCTGTGTTTGATGAGGAGGATGGCAATGAAAGTCTTCCCAGAGCCAGTCCCCATCACCATGATGTTGTTCTCCTTGGCATGTTCAAATAGCTCCAGCTGGTAGTTGCGGGCAGCATAAGCGACTGACCCATAGTCGACTGAAGGCTGCACAAATTTATTTGTTTAAATTTCATAAGCTACATTAGACTATTATTGAAACTAATATATAAACTCGCGTAAGCATTGAACTGACTAGCTGCATAACCGATAAAGTGCTTGTTTTATGCCCATAACATTTGCTACAATCAATAGAATCACAAAGTGCTACCCACTACACTTTTTCTTATAACACTGAATGGTAGAGAATGATCATTGAATGTAGCTTTCACTCACCTACTAAGAAAGGAAAAATAACAAGCATAGATTAAAAAGACTGACACATTTTTTTTAAATGTACCTTTTGTTTGAATATGTACACAAAGGCTTTGTTTGCTTCATTTTAAATTTCATGCTCCCAGACCAAATGATTGCAGAGATATAGAACCTAAAAGTTGCGTAGTTATTGGTTGCGCTGCATCGGAGAGCTGCCTAATTGGCTAGAAAACAAGCCAGTGCTTTTGTTGCTTTGAAAAAGCACTCATGAAAGCGCAATTATTACTGGCTAAAACTATTTAGCAATTAGCTAATCAGAGATCAAGACTCCAGAAAAGACACCTCAGCGTGGGGTAGCTCCATGCACCTCAGTTACACTCAAGCTGTCAAGAGAAGATGTTGCGTAACGCGACACTCCTTAGATTTTCCCTTAGCGCTCCTTATGAAATCTTGACCATTTTTGTAGGTAGGAAACCGCTGGTGTTTATTGACCGTAGCAACTTGGTTAAGAGCTCATTTTATTGGTAATTAGATGTACTACTATCTCTTTTGATTACACTTTCAATTCAAACTCTTATTTTTCATAATTTTTTATTCTGAAAAAATTGACATTTTAGGAGTGAAATTCTTAAAATGCCAGTACTACTAATTTGAATTTTAACTGAATAGAGATTGTATAATATTGCGTTCTGAGTGCTATGACACTAAAGCAACTTTTAAAAATGTTTGGCTTACAAATTTTTCTTGTTATGTACCCCCTAAAAGCTTTCTTTTAAAAATCACTCGTTTTCTAAGCAAAAAAATTCGAAAAATGTAAATGAGAAAAAACGCCTCAAAATCTAAATTTACATATGCGGAGTAATTTTCAGATTAATCTGCCTAATAAGGAAAAAGTTTGTCCAAAAGTGGGTTAGCCCCCTTAATTAAGTGGCTGTTTAGACAAAGCTCACAAATATTTCATTACTTCAACTATTTTAATCAGCAAACAAGAGCTACTAAAAAATTCATGGAGCCTAAAAATCCAGTTTGATGATTTAACACGTTGAGTGCTGCGTGAGATACCGGTGGTCATTTAGGAGATTTTCATAATGCTTCTGATCGACCAGCAGTCACTGACTCAATTTTAACAAATACTAAATGAAAGCTAAATGAAGGCATGATTCAGTTAATGTTAGATATTTTCAAAATATTTTACCACAATTGATTCTAAATTTGATTTGGATATTGAACTTCAGTTTAACCCGCACTTAACGTGTCATTAGTAATTCAGGAAACAATTTGTTATGGTTGATTAAATTTAAAAATATTTAATACTTAATTTGACCTAATAGGAATAGTGCAAGTCAAATAGCGTTATAGTTTGACAGAAAGGAACACAATGCCGCAGCCTGACGCTGCTCCAAACTGACAATATTAAAAAGCTGGTAAGCACAATGGCAACACATTTTTAACAATGCTTATGGCTTTCCTCATGTGTAGAAGCCCACTGCCAGATCTTTGGCTAAGAATGTTGATGAAGGATCCCATGCGGCCATAACACTATGTAGACAAGTTGACTGCGCTGTATTTCTTCATACTTAGTATGGACACATATTTTTGGGTTGATTAATTCTGATGTTTCATTTGTATAGTATTCAATTATTATAAGTTTAAAAAACCATTATTGGCTATCTGACAATGCCACATTAACACTTTGACTGCGACTACTAAATATTAAGTTAAACACCTAACTCAAATTTAAATTCAATTGTAGTGAACTATTTTGAAAAAAAACAAACATGAACTGGATTGTGCCTTCATTTACCTTTGATTGAGTATTTATGAAAATTGAGTTTCAGAGCACTGGTCGGTCAGCAGCATTATGAAAATTACCTCCGTGTACCACCGGTGGCGCACGTCACAGTCAAAGTGTTAAATACTTTGATAAAAATAATCAAGTTACAAATTGGTACTGGTTGACAAAAAATCCAATTGAGGGGTAATGTGTTTAAAGAACTTCTCTGACACAAAGGAGAATTTGTTGCATCCACAACACATATTAGAAACTAGCTTTTTTGATGTACTAAGGTAGAATGAGATGCACAGATTGATTACCATCCATGTAATAGGAGAAACCTACATTCACTACAAATTTTTTGCAAATTTGCCTTAAACTTTAGTATCCTACATTCAGAATTTGAGTTTGATGTCATTTATTAAAAATTACCAATAAATTCAACATAAATAATTGATGAAGATTTCCTTAAATACTTTCAAGTGTTAAATTTCCTTCAATAAATTAATGACATTGTAATTGACTAGCTAAAACTGCCTGTAATTTCTCACAAATGACATGCAGTATGCAAGTGTCACACCTAAATTGATTTGTGTCATCACAGTTCAACGCAATCAAAACTTTGTGCATACATCTTAATTTCTTCACTTTGAAAGGCTTGGTACTGAACTCAGCCTTAATTTGTGTTACTTTCTGAATCCTGTAAATTTTGTACCATCATTATGCTAACTAAACTTTTTTTCAAGTCTTTATATTGAATCAATCACTTTTGACGTCTGGTTAGTGGTTTCATCAACCTCACACCTTCAACTGAACTAGTGTTGGAATATCTTTCTATGCCATTGTTTAATTCAATTTTTTAGAAAAACTAGATAAGATATTAATAACTTAATTAAGCCATATTTTTAGCAAATAGGACTTTCATGTGTTATCAAACATTATTTATTCAAGAAGTTCAAAAAAAAAAAAGGTCCATTATGGTCTCTGTACAGTAATGCCCCACATGAGCAAGCCTGGCATTCAAAAAGTACAACCGTGACGACAAAGGTCGTTGTTTCTGCTCAATCTGCGCCTTTGGCATAGCGAGGGACTTTTGATGAAATCCATCTGTTTTTCAATTTCAAAATTCAAGTAACATATAAAATTAGTTAAAAGGCCATTCCAATTGCCAACCAGGAACCCGCAAACAAGATATGTGCTGTTGTTTGCTCATGCTCACATAAACCCTAGTCATTCTTCCTATTCACGTGTAGGGTTATCTATGAAGTGTGGGATTCTCTTTCACACATAGGATTACCCTGATGCGTATGGTTATCTATGATGTATCATGCTCATTTTGATGTAGTAAGCATATCTTTGATGTGCTAGGTAATTCTCAAATTCCTCACTTTTAGCATGTAAATCAGTATTGTGGTTCTAGTTTTTTTGCTTTTCTGCTGCTATTGAGTTGCAAGTTGTCACTGATGTTATTGAAGTTGGTAATAATCAAGCTATCTAATGCCTAGAAATTTTGAAATCTTGAACATATGATAACTCACATCATGGGATAAATTCGATAAAAACTAAGCAGATGACTTTTTTTATCTTGTGGATAATCAATGGAATATTGGACGTAAAAAAGGTCACAATGATGAAGTTAAAAATATGACAATGAGAATTTGAACACAGTATATTGCATTGCTTTTACATAGACTTCAAATAATATCACACAAAAATCTCTCATTGATACTGCATTATTGGAAAGAAAATAACATGTAAAGATGAAATCGCTGCAGGATCAAGAAAAATCACCCAAATATTATTTAAAATTTGCTGCTGAAGCAGTAGAATATCAACATTTAAATCGGTGCGTAATAAACACGTTTAGAAATGAATAAATAAAAACATTACATTAGTATTGAATGATGAATGCTTACATTAGCTTTTTTACTCACTTCATCTTCCGAGTCATCAGGCTCAGAGCTCTCCAAGATGTCCAACAAACTCATTCTTGATTCTGCACAAGCAAACATTAATCAGTAATTTCTAAGAAACAATGAAATCGCCATTTAAAATACTAATAATAAAATAATTTACTTGAAAAGTATCATACTCAATTTAATATATTTTAACTGGCTATTCAAAAAAAATGTAATAATTTTAACTATAGTATTGAAATCTACAAAAATTGAATTGTTCATGGTTACCCAAGTTTGAGAGCAAGCATGCAGATGTTATCAAAATGAGGCAGTTAATTTTATCCTGCAAGACAAACGTACACTCCTTTATAGAAGTGCGTTAGTTTGCATCCACTACAATAAGGAGAATTTTAAACCCTGATTGTAAAATATTGAAAGTGAAAAATGAATATTACAACACAAATAAACGACCCATCAAAAAGAGAAACTTCAACAAGACTGAATCAAGAGTAATCAAAGAACTCAAAAATGTGTCAGATATGTAAAACTCATTAATGAGTACTGAATGAGTAATTTTAAGAAACACAAAAATGTACCTTAGCACTAATCCAATTCTATTCACTACTTAAAAAATAGAATTATTAGTTTTATTTTTTTAAACTAATGTGATATAAAACTCTTGAAAACTTTCCTTATGTATTTCTATTGTAACTTGTATCCAAGTTACAATAGAAATTACAATGATAATGGTAAGCATGATATATATGTTAAAATGAGCTTCTCAAACACATTCTAAAGACAGTATTACTCATCAATATGGTAATAATATAGTTATATGCTGTGTTGTATTAAAGGCAGTAATACTACAGTATAATATGTACATGGTGATGATAAATTAAAAACGCTTCAATTTTGTTCTTCTCACCAAAACTAAATGAAAATGAAATTTGCTGTACCATACAATGAGGATGATTATAGTGATAACTGACCTTGCTATTTTGACAGTATTTACCAGTTACACTGCTGCATCTTTTTTCCTAATTTAATACCTCATAATCACTGACATCGTTGTTCTAAAATTATTCACCAGTAGGTATGTGTACTGTAGTGTCTCTCCTTCCTAATTTATTTCTTATTTTAACTGACATTGTTATTCGATTTTTTTTCCTACTGTGAACATTTATCTGCTTAAAAAATGGCCTAAGAAACTCACAAAATTGTAGGGAAAAACTGGTAGAGCAGAATTGACAGGAGTGTGGGGCTACAAAGCATGAACTGTGAATGGGTGAAAGAGACAATAACTTATTGATTTTTCACACTACCAGAGCTACAATAATGTAGCTCTGATCCCTTCTAATCCAGATATTGGAAGGCATTTGATTCATGTTTGATTTATGACAAGAGCATCTTTCAGAAGAAATTTCCTCATAAACATAAAATATATTAAATGCTAGAGTTCAAAATAAGTTTCATTTCAAACCAGAAAGAATGTTTATAAAAATAAAATACGAGAATCCCATGGTTTTTATGATTTATATACTTAATACTAAAAATATATATTGCAATAGATTTGATAGGTTGTTGAGCAAATTTCTGAAAACATGTACACACTATTAACCAAACATGACAGCTACATAATAAAATTTTCTAATACTTTTCTACTACTTCATAATGGAAGAGGGAAATAATATTATGTAGGTTCAGATACTTCAGGTATTTAATTCAATGAGTGACAGTATCATGATACACAATTACATCCATTCAACAACATTGAATGGATGAAACGAACAATGAAATGCAAACAGAGCAAAGCATCAAATCTTGAAATACCCAAAAAGTTTATTATATAAAACTAGTGCAATTATTTGAAATAAGAAAGAAGGCAAGCAAAATGAAGGGAAGGCCGTAAGAAATAATAAAAATGCTATCTCTCGCGAGTTAATGAGGATAAGCTTATATCACAGATACGCTCATCACACACTTTTGGCTGGCTTCGGACAGATGGACGCGGCTCTTATTATAGTATAGATTTCTGACTGCAATTACACTGATTAGTATGAATAAAATATAAACGTTCTTTTTTTTTTTTGTCTCAATTTTACATTTATCTTGTAGAATAACAGAATGTTAAATAAGGTCATCAGTGGAACTGCATATAATATTCATGAAAAAGAAGCCACAACCAATGGCAAACCAGCTATAGCTAATGGTACAACCCCTTCCACTAACAAACTGACCTCAAAAAACTACAAGTAAGCTTCAAGTAACAACAAATGAGCCTAACCAATAAGAGGGGTGTCTTGTCTGTCAGTCCAAAGCCAGCTGAAAGTGTGTATTGAGCGTATCTTTAGTACAAGCTTAATCAACTCACAATTTCCAGTGTATTTCCGTCAGATTAAAGTCGGAATGAATATCACTTGAATTCTTAGGAAATAGAAACATGTGTCATGTAGTATGTCAAACTTTATTATACACTAGTACGTACAGCCTGTCAAAAATGACGGGATTCACTAACTTTCTTGAATAAATTTTCCAGATGTGGTGCCGAACAAATATATCCATCCTAACAGCACCCGTGATGAAAAATGTCCTTGTACTTGCGCACTGGTGAAACTCGTATCACATATACAGTCACCATAACTCTCCTGATGAGCATGACAAAGAAAATGGAAGAAGCGGATTCCAAACAAATAAACCAAGGGCATTATTAGGTAGTAGCAGGATCCTTGGAAATTCCACGGACAATGTCATCGTTAAGCTAGGTGGACCCGAGAAAAAATTCTGTCATTATTACCTAACCTGTGCTAACCTAGCCTATCCTAATCTTAGCTAACCTATCATATCCTAACAAAACCTATCCTGATAAAATGTCAAATATTTCAATGCGTGAAAAGACCTCTTTTAATGTTACATAGAGGAATTCAGTATCCATGATACCCCAACTCACACAACCTATGTTTCTTAAGAAGTGGACATGAAAAAAATATATAAAAATACAACGGGTATTATTAGGTTAGATTTTTGATGGGCTGTGTGCACTCGGCCTCATAAACTCCCGCATGAATAAATTTTTTCATTTCTTACAGCCTTTCTTTCATTTTACCTTCTTACTTATTGAAATAAAAGGGGAAGGACTAGTAATAATCATAACTACATATAAGCAACTTTGGTCAATATGTACAGTCAACCCTTGATAAGACAGACCTCGGTAATCCGGACATCGGATAAGACGGACGTCGTCTGCAGTAAAGGGGGGTTGTCAGAGTTACTGGCGTTAGTGACGAAAGTTGCAAATAGATGGCACGCGCATCGGCCGCCACCGCTTCTGCCACAATTCAGTTTGTTTACCCCCACCATATTGAAATGATAGTGCTGTGTTGCTCTGACTTTGGAGTGAATATTTCTGTGTTTGGACATAATTGAAACTTCTTTTTTTCACCATGTCTTCAAGAGGCCCTGCTTAGAGATGCAACTAAAAAAAACTGTGATATTTTTTTTTTAAATATTTTTTTTCACAAAACTGTAAAACTAACTTTTTTTGTCTAAAAAATGTGAATATTTTGGTTTTTTTTAAATACCATGTTCGAAAATAACTCAGCAAGGAAAGGAACCACTTTACATTATTGGTTTTTATGTCAGATTATAAGATAAAGCTGTATACTTCTTAATTCATGGTTTTCTATGGTTTCATGTTTTGATATTTCATTTATTTTACAATGCATGTGAATCACTTTGAACTTCCCAAATAGTGTAATATAATATATCTTTACTTATGGTCATTGATAGAGATATGACTAAAAAAACATGCTTTTTTTAAAACGTTATTTTTACAAAAAACATGGCTAAAAAATATGAATATTAATATATTTTTCATGAGACAAAAAAACCAATGCTGTTTTTTTTACAGGAAAATCATGACTTAAAAAATATGGATATTAATATGTTGTATGGGACCAAAAAACCATGATTTTTTTTCAAACATGTTTTTCTACAAAAAATTCATGACTGAAAGAACATGGGTAATATCTTTTATGTGATTAAAAAACATGCTTGTTTTTTCAAAAAATATTGTTTTTTATATAAAATCATGACTAAAAAATATAGATAATATATTTTGTGTGATCAAAAAACCCAATGCTGCTTTTTTGAAAAAAATATTGTTTTTTTCGACAGAAAAATCATGACTAAAAATCATGGATGTCAACATATTTTATTTGACCAAATTCAACATGCTGTTTTTTCAAAAAAAAAAAAAACATCTTATTCACAGAAAAATCATGACTAAAAATGTGTATATTAATGTAGTTTAAGTGACCAAAAACCATGCTTTTAGTAGAAAATGTTTATTTTACTAGAAATGACAAAAAATGGATATTAATGATTTTTTGTATGAACATGTTTTCATTAAAAGCATGGTTTTTTGGTCACATAAAACATAATATCCATTTTCTTCACAAAAGTCATGACCAAAAAATGAATGTTAATGACTTGTAAAAAAAATCTTTGAAAAAAGATGATTTTTTTTGTCAAATTAAATATATTAATATCCATATTTATTAGACATGCTTTTTTGTAGAAAAAAGTGGTCAAATGCAGTTTAATGCACTCACGGAAATTAAAAATTTCGCACCAAAGAATCACTAGGAACACATTTAAAAATGTTTTACAAGAATATTCTGCTTGCAGATGCATTTTTTTCAGTTATTCAAGTTTTGAATTTTCGTCTTCCCTAGCAGTTTCGTTGCACGCTTGAGCTGTTAGAGTACGCTTGGGTACTTTGTAATTTGTTATTGGCCAACCTTGTGGAGCCTGAACCCACTTCTAGGATATTTTAATTAATAACACAATACAGATTATCACCTCAATAATATTAGTGGGACTGGGATAGTGAATTCTAAAATTGATATGCAATTGATATCAGTTTCAATTTGGCGGCCATTGTAGAAAATTAGCAAAAGCGTAGGAGTGAATACTGTACATTCAAGTATTCATTTTACCAGCCCTGCTAATATTTTTGGATGATAATGTTCATTTTGTTATTAACTAAAACATCCTAGAAGTGGGTTCAGGCTCCACAGGGTCGGCTAATTATGAATTACAAGTACCCAAACGTACTTTAACAGCTACAGCTCAAGCGTGCAACTGACTGGAACTGACTGCTATGGAAGACAAAATTTTTGATGTTAAATAACTCAAAAATAATGCATCAGCAACCAGAATGGCATGTAGAAGGTTTTTAAACGTGTTCCTTTAGTGATCCTTTGGAACAAAATTTTTAATTTCTGTGAGCACATTAAACTGCCTATTGACTAAAAAATATGAAAAAAATCAGCATGGTTTTATAGTAACATAAAATATATTAATATTCATGTTGTTTTACAAATGATTTTTTTTTAAACGTGATTTTTTAAAAAATCATGGTTTTTATTTTTAATTTTTAGGTCACATAAAATATATTAATATCCAGTTTCTTTGTCAGGATTTTCAGTAAAAAAGCATGTTTTTTAGAAAAAACAGCATGATTTTTTTTGTCACCTAAAATACATTAATATCAATGTTCTTTAGTTGTGATTTTTTCTAATAAAAACATCAAAAGGAAAGCATACAGTGAAAGTGATTGCAGATAATCCACAATTACCATGAGAAGTCTTAAAAGGAACAGCAGGAGCCACAAAACTTTTATAGATGGAGTCAAAATTTAGAGCTTACCACCTCTACTATGTCAGATCTCTTGGTCACATAAAAATAAAATCATAGTAGAGATAGTAAGCTCTGAATTTTGACTTCATCAATATAAGTTCTGTGTCTCCTGCTCTTCCTCTTAGACTTCTCTAGGTAATTGTGGGTTATCTGCCACAGTTTTATGGTATAGTTTCCTTTTGATGTTTTTATTCCAAAAAATCATGACTAAAGAACATGGATATTAATATATTTTATGTGACCATAAATAAACAGACACATACCTTATAAAATTTGGGTGTGTGCAAAAAAAAAAACACAAACACGTTTTTTTTGCAAAAAAAGCCATCAAATAAAACTGTTTTTTTGCATCACTAGCCCTGCTATTATGAATTTAGGCCTTATTAAGGTGATTATTTGTGCATTTTTATATATATGTATATAGGCATTTCAGTTATTCCGGACAATCGGCTAATCCGGACAATCGGCTAATCCGGACAATCGGCTAATCCGGACAATCGGCTAATCCGGACAATCGGCTATTCCGGACAATCGGCTAATCCGGACAATCGACTAATCCGGACAATCGACTAATCTGGACAATCAGCTAATCCGGACCACCCTTTCTCTCAAGTTGTCAGTCTTATCAAGGGTTGACTATTTTAGGTGATCCACGGGAAATGAAATTTCCGTTCCAAAGAACCATTAAAAAGACCCATTTAAAAACGTATTACAATAATGATATTCTGCTTACTGATACGTTATTTAGGAGTTATTCAACTTTGATGTTTGATTTTGGAAGATTCGGAAGGTTCTAACCCACCTTATATGGTGACGTTCGCAATTGTGTTTACATCAGCTCATAGATGGCGGCCACCCAGTACGGTTGCAGCCATCTTGGAGCTGATGTAAACACAATTGTGGACGTCAACCTAATGGGTGGGTTAGAACCTTTATTTATAATTTCCACTAGAAGAATTGGGGCTCCCCCTTACGACCCAACCAGTTAACGTTTGTAATGGGCGGTTAGCTTCCATTAATAACTAAATTTTGCTTGGCTCGCTGGCATCCATGTAAAACAGTTTTAAATGGGTTCCTTTAGTGATTCTTTGGCATGGAATTTTTCATTTCCATGGATCACCTATAATACATATTGACCGCAACTTTGAATGAATATCAAATAGCTGAAAGCCAGCTTCAATGGAATCAAAATTATTTCCAATCAGATTTTCTGCAAAACTAAGCAATGGGTTCTAAACACACTAACTAGTACTAAACATCCTAATTGGTTTCATCAAAATCAACTTCAATTAGAAAATTTGAATTGTAAGCTAGGTGTTGCTAAAATATCAAGGTTTTTGATGCAACATAATATAATTCAAACTATTATCACACAAACTATTATCACACAAACTATTATCACACAAACTATTATCTGCATCTAATGTAGTTATTACATAAAAAATAAAACTAGGCTTTTTAAAGATATTCTAGCAAATTCAATTAAAAATCTAGGCCTATAAACAAAAATCTTGGTCAATATTGAATTTAATGTTGTCAACAATTTTAATAATTTTGCCATAGATAGGTAGGCCCTAATATGGAAGATTTTATGATCTTGTAGAAGAATGCCATTCTGCTCGCTGATGTGTTATTTTCTAATTATTCAACTTTGACGTTGGCTTCCGCGCGTCAGAGAAGCGAGCGCGCCAAGCATAATTTTATTAATAACGGAAGCTAACGTCCTATTACAAACGTAAGGAGGTTGGGTCTTGAGGGGTAGCCACAGTTCTTCTAGTGAAAATTATAAATAAAGGTTTCTAGTGACGTCCGTTTACATCAGCTCCAAGATGGCGGCCGCCATTGGAGATGATGAGATGATATAAACGGATGTCACTAGAAACCTTTATTTATAATTTTCACTAGAAGAAATATGGCTCCCCCTCACGACCCAACCTCATTACGTTTGTAATAGGGAGGTTTGCTTCCGTTATTAATCAAATTACGCTTGGCACGCTCGCTTCCATGGCGTGGGAAAATTAACTCCAAAGTTGAATAATTCAAAAATAAGGTCAATATTTATTTTAGGTGCTGCACGGAAATTACTAATTTGGGGGCAAATAATCAATAAAGGAACACATTTCAAGCCCTTTTACAGGAATGACATTGTGCTCGCTGATGCGTTATTTTCGAATTATTGAACTTTGAAGTTTGCTGTCGCGCGCCAAAGGAAGTGACCGCGCCAAGCGTAATTTAATTAATAACGGAAGCTAACCCCCTATTAACAAACAAGATTACGGTCGTAACCCTAATGGGTGGGTTAGGAGCTTTATTTATAATTTTCAATAAAAGAACTGTGGCTAACCCTCACGACCCAACCTCTTTACGTGTGTAATAGGCGGGTTAACTACCCTTATTAACTAAATTACGGCGCCGGAGCCAACTTCAAAGTACAATTATTCAAAAATAAGGCATCAGCGAGCAGAATGTCATTCATGTAAAAGGTTTTTAAATGTGCTCTTTTAGTGATTCTAAGCAACAAAATTATTAATTTCCGTGCAGCACCTAAAATAAATATTGACCAAAAATAACGCATCAGCAAGCAGAATGTCATACTTGTAAAACGTTCTTAAATGTGTTCCTTTATTGATTATTGGCAACAAAATTATGAAAATCGTTGACAAAATTGAACTCAATATTGACCAAAATCTTAGAATGACTTCAATCCTGTATGATACTCCATGGTGACTTTAAAAAAGTCAGCTTCATCACTAAAGGCAGTCCGGCTAGTAAATAGTAACTAATCAGTTCCATTTTGATTAGTTTCTGCTAGGCTGAGCTGCAACTTAAATAGGTGCTATTTTGTAGTGCAACATTTTGACACATACAGCACATTATGTTAAAAGTTAACATATTCAAAAGATTATACATCAATTGTATGATTTAAAATTTCTAAAACACACTTTAAAATCAAATTTAATTCAACAGACTTAAGAGTTGGGTATAACAAACTAGTAGATGCTAGATTTTAGTAGTCGAGACCGACATTCAAGTTCTCTGGACCCAGAAAAGGTTTATAAACCATTATTACACTCTGCTGCGAGTTTCAAATGTCGTCAACTCCACAAAGCTGGAAGTTAGAGGAACCCACACACGTACATTCAATTACTTACGAATTTAGTTTAAGAACTTTTATTGCTTTCAAATGTTTAGGCGTACTGCAGGCGATACATTGCATACATTACATTAACTACCTTAAAATAGAGTTGAATGAAGGAGACAAATTTACTCGTTATTTATCGAGTGCTTATGAAAAAAACGCACAGCAATTGAGACATCACTCATTGATTAGAATAAAACGCATAACGGCATTTAGTGCATTTTACTTACGAATACTTTCAGTAAGCCGATCACACTTCTACCGTCAATAGCATCACACAAATACGCCTCGCAGGACTGAGCTTCGCCTTTATGTACGTCTCAGAGCGAACTCGTTTCGAACTCGTTCTGACGATTTAGGGCGACTATAAATCCGATTGTTTCCATGAAATTATTCATAAAAAAATGTTGTTGGTCGATTAAAGTAAACTAATTTCAGAAAAATTATGTACTTCTACCTCTAAATTTACATTAAAAGATTGCAGTTATAGATTTTAATGTAGTTTGTGGCATATTAGGGTAACTTTCAGAAACAACGAGTTTTTTTTCAAACGACGTCGTAGCAAGGCAGGCGCGTACACGGGCTGTCGTTGCACCTAGATTTTATTTCTATTTCTTCTTCCCCGTGAACGCTCGTAAGGAAGTACAACTAAAGATGTAAAAAATAAAATTTCTCCAATTCACCCTGGCGATAGCGGATAATAATGATAAATATGATAATTGTTATTAGTGTTTTGCGTTTTCTAGGCTTCAACCTAATTGCTGCGACCTGAGCTCAGGACTTGCTGGTCCGTACCTCAAGTGTTGGTACCGGTAAAGTTTGCCGCCAACTTTAGCTAACTTGAAATGGCTGTGGTTGACACCGGCGCGCCATTTCATAGAACCCATCTTAGATCCTTACCGAGTTACCCTAACGAAAAGGGTAATTTCTAAACTATAAGACGTACAATCTTGAAATTAGTACCAAATTAATGGGCGTGACGAGTACAATTTATTTGTGTAATTCAAAAATTTTTTACGCCCCTGTGGGGGGCAGGAAGAAGGCCTCTCGTGGCCCGTCAATCGTCGGCCGATTTTCTCTATAAGCCTCATTTTGGACTCCTCATAGTTGCTGTTAATATTGCACCTAACAATTTGAAAGTAGTCTCATTATTAAGATCGATTTATTCTCCAAATGTGAGTGTATAATACAACTGTCATACGCTCCCTGGAGGAAGATGAAGAGCAAGTTTCTCCTAGCCTCTGAATGGTCGACCGATTTCTCAAAAGGCTCATTTTGGACCACTCATAATTTCTAAACTATTGCACCTAAAAATTTAAAAGTCGGTTCATTTTAAGCGTCAATTCATTCTCCAAATGTGAGTGTATAATAAAAATCTCATACGCCCCTTGGGGGATGACAGAGACCAAGGTTTCTCCAGCTTCTATTTGCCTCGTAATCCGCCCTGCCGAAGGGCGCGCTCACCTAAGTTATGAAGTACTGTTGAAATGCTGGTCGTTCGCTGGTCGTTTTGCCTTGCGTTCTAGGGGCTCTCACAATCACATCGTGGGTCTTCGAATCCCGCAGGTGATGAACTTTTTTCTTAGCGATCACTTTCATGTTTTTCTTACTGATGTAGACTTTTGTCAGGCAATATTATAAGTAGAGCTGAGCCAATGCATAACTTGCATATATGCACTCAGAGAGATATGCAGAACGTGTTATGCAATGCAAAAAATTGTCTTGTGCATTTGCAAAATCACATATGCAATTACGCATATACACTACAACAGATGTAATATGCAAAGTGCTTTTTGCATATGCACAATATCATAGTACATATGGTCTCATGCGAGTTGTGCAATTTGATCGTCCTGTTGTTAATGTAAAACTGCAAAATTGTTCCTTCATCCAGAAATTTTCTACATTGATGGCACCTCTCGCATACATACTCTCAGTTGCAAGCAACATCACAAGTTTTACCTGGTGCACTGTCGTCAGTGCCTGATCCCCAGGTCACCTTCTTGACCTGTTGTTCAGTTTTTAAATATGGTTCATCAATCAAATACAATAGAGGTGTCCGAACTGAAATTAATGTACTTTCAAGTTCTTAGGAATATGATAGTGTGATAGTTTTGTACATCTAGTGATAGTTTTCTTGTTCTCTTCTACACATAGGCCTAACTATACTTACAAAAGTCTTCAAGTGAAAAGACAACTGTGAAATTAGTATCAATTTCCGATACATACGCTATAGTGAAGTAATAATCAATACCTCTGTTGTGCTCTGCCTGTTCAGTAACAAATGAGGAGGAACTCAACAAATCAACTTTCGGTGCTCGCATCACCAACTTCCCTTCCCTCAAGGTGTCACGGGTTCAAATCCCATCGCTGCGCATGACTTTTTGCATGGCTATCCATCGTTATCACATGCGTTAAGCCCTGTTTTACTCTGGAATCCAGTGAATATTTTCATGTTTCAGTGAATATTTTCTTGTTTCTTCACTATCAGCAAATGCATGATATTTTAAATATTGAAGACTATCGTAAAGAATCATTACTTTACGGTTCAATATTTGAAATATCGCACAAGTTCCAACTAACTGAAGTCCTTCATTCAGCAGTCGCAGATTGCTTGCATATAAATGAGAGTACAGTACGCAGGCAGGGAAGTCGGCTAATAAGTTTCATTTTCCGCTGAGTCGAATTTCTAAACTATCGCACCTTCGAACTTCAAATAGCACTGGTCATCGACGACGAAATTAAAATTTCTTCCTTCCTTCAACATCCGAGACGAGTTGATCGCGTGTCCGTTTTCATATCTGCCGCTCGTTTTCCGAAGGTCGTCGTTGTAAATGTTTAAAATCCAGTTCTCTTCTCGTGTTGTGAGTAGGCTTTATTTCTAACCCCACTATTTAGGCAAGCTAGCAGAAATCAGCTGGCCGTAATAGTGAGGCTAAAATTTGGGCCGCTCTGTGCCTTTATTTAAAAAAGCAAAGTAGATTCATTCCATGCTTAAGAATAGAAAGTTGCAGTTGTCTACGGTTCCTCAGATCCTGCTACGTAAATATGTTAGTATACGAATTACGCCTCATTTATTAGGGGCCAGTATTTTATGAAATCATAAAATCATTCTAAAACAGTTATATCACAAAGCGCTACTAGAATACTTAAAAACAATGTTAGCCAAAAATGAGCTATACTAAACGTCGCACATCAAGAAACAAGCACACACTTAAGCCTCAAAAATGAGTTTCACAGCTTGCTCATCTTATAGATGGCAATAAAATATGTTTCCAGAAACATGTCAAACCCAAACATGACAACAAATCATATAGAAAAACACAAGCATAGCAAATTTTATAAAACTCGCAATGACGCAGCGGGTTAAGATAGTTTTAGATAGTCTCGTAACATAGTTTTAATAGCCGCACGAAATAACCTACGCTTTTGGAGACATCCAAGTTATTATTCTAGGCTAATTGTTCGACGCCTAATAACTTCGGGTCCGTGCAGTCCAATTGGTTTGCCCCCTTCCATCGTGAAATTTTTCTCTTTTATCAACGAAGGGAAGGGTGTTATAGACCCTCCTTCGAGGCACTCTATGATGTGGGAACGCATTTCCTCCTTCACATATGTGACGAGGCACGGGTTTTCTCCATTTACCACGGACGTCATAAATGCCAGTGAGAATGGACCGCAACTCGCTCCATCTTCTTGGTGTTGTACTCCTAGACACTCTATCAGAATGTGTCTTATGTTCTTCACGTTCGCGTATAAATTTTTCAAGTACTTTATCACATCATAACTGGGATTACCATTCAAAGAGCACAGGTACTGGACGCGCGCTACGCCTTCTTGAGCTCGGCGGTCTCGACACAGTGCATTAGTCACGACGATCCAATGACTTCCGGTGTCGCTAGCTTTTTTGTAACCTTCTTCACGGACCTTTACCGCACATTGCAAATACGAGGTATTTAATATTTGCACAAACAGCTCTGCGTGACAACTCAGCGGGTTCGGTTGGAAAACCGTGAGGGGGGAGTGAACTCTGTATTGTTGGTTCTCCCTGCGAATAAGAATACAAAAGGGTTCAATCTCGTCACTCGAAAGCCAACTGGTTCGTTTCATGATATTTTGTTTGTGTTTAGTTTCCAGGTTCAAATCTTTGAGCCACCAAATCTTGCTTAATGTACTTCTGTCTTCCGATTCACAAGTCCCGACACATAGGAGGTCTTTTGTATTTGTTTTTTGCTCATGATCCGTATAGGATTCACACTTAATGCTAGATATTTTTCCTTCATTTTGTTTCGCATTAGGAAGCTCGGAGATGAGATCAACTGTAATTATTCCCTGCTGAGTGCTAAGACATGTATCAGAACCTTGTTTTCCTGTAATGCATTTACTTCGATTATCAAGAGAGAATACAGGGGCCAGGTTTTGTACAATGCTTTCGTGTTGCGTGTCATTGGTGAATTTCACTTTTTTTTGTGCAGTCTTTTTTTGGGGAGAAATCGAAAGCGCTCTACTAACACGGATTGTTTGAAGTTTCAAAATTGAATGGACACTTTTCAATTTCGTTTTGCTCGTCTTAGTACCCTCTTGGGGTCGACCCTGCAGAATTTGATTGAATTTCTCTCGAGCTTTCTCAGTTAAAGATTGTGCCCGAGATCGCTTTCCCCCCCAGCGCTCTTCATACTCGTTTTCGCCTTCTTTCACTTCTTTCACGGCCTTCTTATTGCGTTCCTTGTAATCGAGCGATGCTTCTTTCGCTCTACCCTCCGCTTGTGTCTTCATAGTACGAATGAACTCTGCTAGTGTTTTTCGATCTCCTTGAAGTATATCCTGCTTCACAATTTTATGCCACCCTTCTACTAATCCATTTGTCTTAGTTCCACCATGCACTCCACACCAGAGTGGAGTGAATGGCATGGAAAACGTCAATACGTCCTCCAGCATCTCAGGGGAATACAAAGGATTAGGGATTTTTCCTTCAATAGTCATGTTTTTTTGAACGTCTGCCGCGATAGCCACGAATTTCTTACCCACGGCACACTTATCGCGGTATCTCCCGGTGTCTTCTACTATCATTGCGTTAGTAGGCTCGACATCGTCAGGGTCAACGTCGATGGAAACATCCCTACTCATGAGATGTTCAATTCCCTCTCCAAGGAAAGGAGTGAGCATAAGTTGGCAAAGGTTCCTAAAGATTGCGTAGATATGCTGTTTTGAAGGAGCTTGCGCCATATCGGCAAAATACTGGTTTATTATACTGCGTTCCTGAGGCTTCAGTTTTGGGAAGAACTTCTTAGATTTGCCAGCAATTGTCTTCATAAAATGCGCGTGGCAAAGCTTCACCTGTGTATAATTGAGCTCCGCCTGATCGGGAGTCATCCACAGGCGGTCAAGATAAGATGGTAGTTCGCCCAATTTCAGGGCAGCAGTGATCGCATGTAAGTATGCGAAACTGTGGTCGACTACTATGCACTTCGGTTTGAAGTCTTTGCCGTTGACTTCTCTATAGTTTTGTACGAGGATTGCGAGCATACCTTCGATGTAGCTTGTAGAACTTTTTTGACATACCATAGAGATGGCTGATAATGGCGAATCACCTTTTTTTCTTTGAAAAACTGCTGCATGATAGAGGTATTTGTTCGATTCGTCACCTTGTACGATTCCTCCAGTGGAATCCAAATGGAGAGTGGCATCCGGGGTTCTGGCAAGCTCGCGCAGCTCTTCTTCGGTCTGAAGTATTATTTTCGAGTTGATCGTATCGTATTCTTGCACAAAAGTGGGGATAATTTTTTTGTTGGCCTTGTCAGAGGCTTTCAAGCCTTGGATGGTTAACTCTAAGTCCGACTTGTCATCCTTAGCAAGTTTATTGCGGTTCTTCTCCATCTGTCCAAGTTTCCTGACACGATCGAGGGACGAAATTTTCGTGGTATCCGTACCATTTCCCGTATTGGCAAATTGTTTATAGTAAACACTCGCCGCGCCTTCCAGTAAGACAGCCTGTCCAATGCGTTGTTTTTCCTCAACTTTTGCCTGTCTCTTACTCATTTTATGATTAATATTCGCTTCCTTTGCTTCTAACAAGAACACTGTACATCTTCCCGCTATTTCTTCCTGCCCGTTGAAACAGACAATTTTTTGCTTGAGGCCGCAGAGCGGGTCTTGGCAGCGAACTAGGAAACTGAACAAGGGTCGTCCTGCAAGAAGGGAGCTCGGATATAATTTTCTCTTATAAAATGTGCAATCACACTCTTGGTTGAGATTTGCTATGCCTTTCAACAGAGCAATGTGCCTTTCATGTCCTCGTTCATAAATATGTTTATTATTGCAACCGTGAAGCCTTACACTAAACCGTTCTTTCAAACGATAAATCTTATTTTTCTTTGCTGTCATGAAGCTTTCGAAATTTTCTTCGACGGTTCTTCTTTGCGCTGCTAGTTGCCATTCCATAAAAACGTTATCTGTCGTACTTTCGTACTTTCGTTCGCATTTTCCGGAGGACATTTCATACTGGAAGTCGTCGTCGGAATTTTTTGAGCGGTAGGAGTGCTCTTCACTTTCCTCGCCGTCGTTACTCTCGTACTCATTTTCCGAGATTCTATTCTGGAAGTCGTCGTCGGAATTTTTTGAGCGGTAGGAGTGCTCTTCACTTTCCTCGCCGTCGTTACTCTCGTACTCATTTTCCGAGATTCTATTCTGGAAGTCGTCGTCGGAATTTTTTGAGCGGTAGGAGTGCTCTTCACTTTCCTCGCCGTCGTTACTCTCGTACTCATTTTCCGAGATTCTATTCTGGAAGTCGTCGTCGGAATTTTTTGAGCGGTAGGAGTGCTCTTCACTTTCCTCGCCGTCGTTACTCTCGTACTCATTTTCCGAGATTCTATTCTGGAAGTCGTCGTCGGAATTTTTTGAGCGGTAGGAGTGCTCTTCACTTTCCTCGCCGTCGTTACTCTCGTACTCATTTTCCGAGATTCTATTCTGGAAGTCGTCGTCGGAATTTTTTGAGCGGTAGGAGTGCTCTTCACTTTCCTCGCCGTCGTTACTCTCGTACTCATTTTCAGCTATCTGCAATGGATGTACAAAAGTGGGATTGTAATCAAAGAAACATTTGTATTGCTCATTTTGGAGTCCATCATTGGTACAATTGTTAACACTTATTTACATATATAAGTAAACAATTCTCCAAGCTCTATAGATTATAGGAACTCACATATGATGATTTCTTCGTAGCTACTGCTGCTGCTGCAAATTCGGCGTGGAAGAATTCATTCAGAGGGACCGCCCCTGCAGGGGGGTCTGGGAGAGTCTTGCATTGGCGCTGAAGAGGAAAAGGACAGAACACTAGTAACGTACAGCTTTAAGAACGGTCTTCATTTGTGAGTCTTCGGTGTATCAAGCGTAAAGAGAAAGCGAGAGGGAGGGAAACGAAGAGACAGAAGGAGGGAGTGAGGGAGGGGAGAGATAGAGCGAGAGAGCGAAATTGTGGAAGTCGTACGATGAAGTGAAGAATGCTCACGACTAAATAAATGCATGGTATTCCTCATGCCGGTGACACACTCGGAGTTTCGTTTCCGATCTGATTTGTCTACACCAGTGGTTCCCAACCTTTTTCAGCTTGTTACCCAATTTAGCATGCCACATTAAGCATGTTACCCCTTTCACAAAATGTTGTCAACATTAATATATATATGGCTAAACTAAAACACTAGAGAAAATTTATTTTACTTATTGTATTAGTACATTTTGCATCTCTAATGACTTACCGATATGTCAAGAGCATCAGTGAGATGGTTGGAGTTGCATATTTGAAGCATTTACATTTTTCTATCACCCCTCCATTACCCCCGAAAAATTGCTAAATTACCCCCAGGGGGTTATTTACCCCCAGGTTGGGAACCAATGGTCTACACGAACGATTCCGGCTCTAACTGAGACTGCACATCTTCATAATTTTGCGACTTAAACTCTACCTATTCACAATCTATAGTATGACTATTTTATTTCTCAATGTTTGTATGTGTTGCAATGTGTACATATGTTTACCCCAATTTATTTTTTCTTCTAATTTTAAATAGGCAACAGAAGTTCAAAAATGAAGTTCTAATATTACGAGTGCATAGTACCCGTCGAAAATTCTTATACAATAAAATACAAAGTGTTTCCTTAAGCAAATAATTTCATAAATAGATTTAGGGTTTTACTGTTCATAATTTCTCCTATCTTATTACAATGGAAATTTCATTGAATAAATGACATTGGTTAGTCCGTCTTGCTTGGTGTTTCTCCCTTTCACGCTCGTAAAAGTTGTTAAGTGATTGTTTCTGCGGTACAGCAAAAAATCATGATATATTTCCAATGGGTCGATTCTTAGGGAATCTCACGCGTAAGATAAAAAGGAGAACCAACGTACAAATATACATATCTTTTTATTTATTTTAATGGCAAACGTTTCGAAATATTTCAGTTCCATCTTCAGTGCAGAAAAACATACAAAAAGGTCAAAAAGATGAAAAAACTCAAACTACATAAAGTTCATACATGTTAAAAAACTATATAAAAAATAAATTTATAGCATACAAACATCTATAAAACTTTAATCCTACTGATGATTCAACTACAGTAAAAACGATCATTCCCATCGGCTCATTCACCCACCATTATACCAGTACATACATCCATACATTTACACATGGGAACCTAACAAACAGACGCGCGCAAACACACTCCACAAACAAGCCGATGGCAGTACTGTAATGTTACCAATGTTAATTTTTCAGCTCAATGTGTCCGAAACAATCAAATCCTACGCGCTGCTTCTGGTACGGCCGCAACGGTGAAAAATCCAATCAAAAACAAAACGCCAACTGCGTCAACGGCCTAACAGAGCTGATTCATGTCACTTACATACTCAAAATTGTTAAAAAGTTATCGGGAGGCTTCCTAATCTTAAGTAAAAAGGAGGTAAATAAAAATACCATATAAAATACTTACTCTAAGTAAAAATTACAAGTAAACATAAAATATGACGTTTAGACCATTCGTTCATCTTCAGCAAAAAACAAATTCACCTAAAAAGACATGCAATGATTTAGATTGATGATCAATTGAAAAAAACTTAAAAACTGCTAGTTAACTATTGATAACGGAAAACAACTAAGCTGGTTATCTGAAATCGGTTTATATTTGAAAATGAATAAATAGTAAAGACTCCAAAATTATCGAATCGGTGGCAAATTCAAATCTGGTAAGAATTTTAAAATCACTGATGTCAAATGGGCTATTACAATGCTCTCAATGATCCCTAAAGCGGCACATACACGATCAATTGTATTGTGCAAGTCTGGCTTGCACAACGTAATTGACAACTTTCAGTTAGCCGCACACGATCAATATACATGCGTAAAAAAGGCAGTTTGTTCTGCTACAAAGTTGGCTGATATACCTGGTCCGCTCCAGCGCCAGATATTTCTAAATCCAAAACTGTTCTGAGTTCTTTGCGATAGTTGGTCCTATATGCTATTATCTTTTTTTATATCTCCTCTCATGGAATTTGAGTATTTGTCCTGGAAGTTTTCAACAAAGACAGCATATACTGCATCTTTCTTCGGCCTGTTTGAGTAACTATCACATTTTACTTTCGATAAAAGTGGTAAAGTTTTATGAACTTGTAAACCTTCAAATACGAATTGCCTGTCTTCTATTCCATACATTATAATTGTAGGCTACTTACTCAATGTGAAACAGAAAATATTTTAGCTTGCACAATACCATTGAAGGGCAGCATACACAGTCAAATAATTGCGCAATGCTAGAGACTTGCGCAAAAGATATCAAGCGGAACTTGATTTACTCAATACAGTCGCGCAAGTCCTCAATATCGCCCATACACGGTCAATTTAATTGACAATTGAGGGTATTGACAATGATGTTGCGCAGTATAATTGATCGTGTATGGGCCGCTTAGCAGCTGAGTACGAAGACTAGATTTTAAAATCCTCACCAGATCTTAATTTGCCACCGATTTCAGAATTTTAGAGTCTTAATTCATTCTAAAAATTATTCCAATTCTAAACAACCACTTTAGTTCTTTTCCGTTATCAAGCGTTAAGCGGTAGTTTTTAGGGTTATTTTTTCAATTTATCATCAATGTAATTCATTTCATGTCTTTTCACTTAAATTTGTTTTTTTGCTGATGATGATTTCCAGTCTCGAGAATGATGAATTTTTCACGTGCGGGTAGCCGGGCACACTACGCTTTATTCACTTCAAACTATTAGTCCAAGTCAAGTTCAAATTAATCCAAGTCAAGTTCAAATTAATCTAAATCAACTTCCATTTAATCGAAGTCAAGTTCAAATTAATCCAAATCAAATTCATATCAATCCAAGTCAAGTTAAAATTAATCCAAGTCAAGTTCAAACTAAATTGAATCCACGTCAAGTTCATATGAATCCAAATCAAGTTCATATCAATCCAAGGAAAGTTCAAATTAGACCAAGTCAAGTTAAAATTAATCCAAGTCAAGTTTAAATTAATTCAAATCAAGTTCAAATTAATCAAGCTCCAAGTTGAATTTAGAATTTACATAAATCCCTCGTTAATTTGAGCGTTTTTTTGGAGTAAAAATGTATCTGTTGGATGTGATGAGCAAGAAAAACGTTTTTCCTTTCAAGCAAGGAATACATAAAATTTCTGCAGTGTTAAAACAAGCAGTCAGAAGATGTACAAAGTATCCAGCATCAGGAGGCAGAGTGTGATTCAGATCTTTGGGCGGAGTAACAGTTAGAAGACAATTATAAAAACTTCCTATTATACTACACATTAAAGTTGTTTTATAATTCTAAATTGATGGTAGTATGCATCCATTCAAATAATTATGTTCATAGCTACTTTTATGTTACAGATACACATAGTATCGAGGATTTATTTACACTCATGTAAAGATTTACATGCCTGAAATTCCACTTCTTCACATTTTGGAAATCAAATGTGCATGCAATTACAAATGATTGCCACTGGACGATGTGTAGATTTACCCTTTAAAAGAAATGAGCAAATGAGATTCCCTGAGTACTTATGTACGATACCATTTGATTACAATTTATATGAGTACATTACTACAAAGATACAATTCTCTAATAGCAATAAAAATTGGGCCATCCCTTCAAATGAATAGGCCTAGGCAAATATATCATCTCGACCGGTGAAAAAAGTTGAAACCTGTTTTTACAAAAATCGTTTGAACAAGCAAAAGCAGACTTCGTTGCTAAATTTCTTTTAAAGGTAAAATCTACAGATCATCAAATGGTAATCTTTCGTAGTTGCATGCAGACGAACGAAATTTCACGCATATAAATCTCTATATGAGTAATTAAATCCTCGATACTACTATGCGTATGTGCATGTGTAACATAAAATTGTCTTTGAACATAAATATTTGAGTGGATGCACACTGCCATTAATGTAGAATTGAAAAAAAATTTATGAATAGTTAATACGAAGTCTTTGTAATTGATTTCTATATGTTACTCCCCTCAAAGATCTGCATCACATTCTGCCTCCTGATGCTGGATACTTAGCACGTTTAATTTGAATTTGACTTGCATTAATTTGAACTTGACGGATTAATTTGAATCTGACTCGGATTAATTTTAATCTGACTTGGATTAAATTGAACTTATCTTGGATTAAATTGACCTTGACTCGGATTAATTTGAAGTGAAAAAGGTGGAGTAAAAAACTAAAAACCCCGGCCAAAACCCCGGTTTAGGGCACTATTTTGCCGGGGCCGGCCGGGGCTGGGGTCTGCAAAAATTATCGGGGCTGGCCGGGGTCTATAAATTCGTCAGTCGTGCTAGCGTGTGTCATTCATATAGACTTGCTACTGGGTTCACCGATGTAACTTACAACATTCAAGTGCTCAATACGCACGTTTAGGATGAAGAGAGCGACATCAGCCCGAATTAAAACTTAAAAATGTGAGAGAATGCAAGTCATAAAAAAATGATTTATGAAGTGCAGAGGGGTCGGCCAAAAACACAGCGTTGCTCACACGTCTAAAACGAAAATATTTTTAATGAAATCAGTATATTTATATTGTTAAAATTGAATTATTTATTATTATTGAATTATTGAATTATTTATTGAATTATTATGTTCAAAATTGAATTATAAGCTATCAATGGTAATACTCACGCGTAAAATTCTCTGAATCTGGAAGTTGAATTCTGCGCTGGATTTTTCTAACCTCTTGAATCTAGTTATTTCTTTAGTAGATCTTCTATAACAGAATTTCTCAATGAGTTTCCTGTAAATTTCTGCTTTGAAATCGACACTATTGCCTTCAAGCGTTTTCAGATAGTTAATTTCATTCTCCATTTTTATTGTTCATTTGTCACTTTTCAGATTGTCTTTTTCCCTTTGAACATTGTGCGGCACTGTTTTAGTATGAAAAATTACAGTAGCTAATAGAACTTGAACCTGACACGAAGGCAGCTTTAACTATACTAGACATTAAATGCTCTCTCAAAGATGTCACCGACCGCTTTCACGAGACCTAAACAGTGTGTGTGTGTGAGTGCGACGTAAGCACAGCTATTCTAATATCATGATCACAACAAACCATAACGATCGTAAACACTGCCCTGCCATGAGATGAAGGCAGTGTAGCCAAGTTGGAGTCATGGAGTTGGAGTCACATGTTATACAGTGGAGATGGAGTCAGGGTCGCTTTTTCGAGTGTGGTGGAGTCGGAGGAGGCGATCTGGTTCATTATCATGAGGTGAATCCTAGGTAGAGTCGCAATGTTCTATTAGTGAAATATCAATTGATTACGGTACCTCTATTTTACCCTACCTACCCATATCTGTTTCTTGCTTGTTAATGAGAATACTGACAGGATGAAAAAGTGGTTGCTCTTATACTGTGAATTGATTTCCATATAAATCCTGTTAGAAGATTGGAAATGAACTAATTTTTACGTTTCATAAGTCATTAAAATTGAAAACAAAAATATTCTTGTCGAATATTGTGAGCAACATAACCGTCAGTTCGATATAGCAGGGCGACGGTCATTTGCGTTATTGCGATTTTTAGCCTATTTTCTTTACTTGTGTTTTCATATATGATTTTTGGGTCAAGGAAACTAAATCCTAGAGTCATGAAGATTAATGCTCTGATAATATTTAGCACTGAACCTTTAATAAGGACGAACTATATATCACATTAGGCAGATTACATTAGCTTGTTGCTTCAAACGAGAATTATTGCTAAAGAAAAAAAAAATTTATTAATATCAAGTATTGGAAAGTTAATAGTCTGGGTTCCGTAACGGGAAAAATTGCTTCAATTTATTAAGATGAATTTCCTAACGATATTTGAATGAGAAGATTAAACCACTAAAACTCAGGGCAACAGATTAAGAACTTCTCAGAGCCGGACTTCAGGTAGGCAGGCGGGCGTTGGACTTGCGGTCTGCGCCTGTGCCGTCATAGGAAGCAAGCCGTGCTCTGTGGAGTTAGTTGCGGTTGGTTATGATACAGAGTAAATATTAGGTTTAATACAGTTCTCGTTATAGTTTTAAGTTATAAGGTAAGTTATAGTTTTTAAGTTTCTAGTTCCTTGTTATAAGTTATAGTTATTAGGAATACATGGGGAAACGTAGTCCTAAGTACCAAGCTCACGGCATGGCAAGTATTTGGTCCTAAACTTACAGTTTACGAACCTCCACAAGTACTCGTGAGCTTCAGGAGGCCAGGAAGCGCAGTCAGGCGAGTGGACGGTGAGTGGTGCAGGTCAGCAGCAAGGAAGGCGCCTCAGCCTCTCATCTTCTGTCCGCTCGGTCCTCGGAAGAAGGGACCGATGCTCGGTCCTCGGTCCTCGGAAGAAGCTGACGTTAACCCACCGGCGTCCCTGGGCTGGTTGCAGGCAGGTTCCGCACGGTGTTCGAGACGAAGGCTGAGTAGGCTCAAGGTTGTATAAGTAATAAAGTTGATGGAAGATGTTTGCTTAGTGGAGGTTGGAGGCGATCTGAATCTGCATCCAGAAAATATACGAGGTAAGTGCGGCTTGGCTCAAATAGTGTATTCATTAGGTTGTATTCAGGACAGTAAATCAAAGTTCAAGAACCAAAGACAAGCCTAGAGCTGGGTTATAGAAAATTTTTACGTATTGAAGTTATTAAATTTGCTAAATTATCTGGGACTAAATTACATTTAAAGGTTTGAAGGGCTATTAATGGTTTATTATTAATTACTTATAGTCTTAAAATTAAGTTCATGAACAAGAAAGGCTTAAAGTTAATGAACGTGAAAACTAATACAGGAACTCCTGTAAATTTACTGTGCAATTGCTACCCCAGTGAAAATGGAAAAGAAAACCAGTTAATTGACAATAGAGTTAAAAGATGAAATGTTTAACGTTGGTTTTCAAAATATCTGCATATTAACATTCTTGGTTGATAATTAGACATCGGTATCGTAATACCCATGTTAAATGTCGAAACAAACACGCACAAGAAAAATCAATTCCTTTCGTTGCGTAATGTGATTTTGACAGTGCATTGAAATATTAGTAACTAATAAAACATAATCTTCCTAACGCATAGTTGTACAACACTCTCGTTGGGGCGCACTTGTATTGGAATATAAGCAAACGAACACAGGAGCCCGTGATTGCAGGGATAAATGTTGAGAGTAAATTGGGCAAATATACATCATTTTGCGTCAAAGATTATGAGGTTGACATTAAGGAAATTTTTCTTTTCGTTATAACGTATTGAATAGTTCGCCAAATTAACAATGAGCTCGAAGGGAATAAAAATTTTTATCACAAAACAAATTTAGAATATTTCCTACCTACGCTGGTAATACTGGCACAAAAGAATTTACTGTCGGGGCATGATGACTGTAACAAGAACATTGTACGAGAATTGGGAAAATGAGCTCGTGATAGGCATAATAAAGTAGCGCTCTCATTCAACCCAGAAAAGTAGAGAAAGCAAAAGGAAAGGCAGAAACGAGGATTAGGAATCTTTGATTGGAAGACAGTCATTGGTAGAGATCTAACTTTACTTTAGATTTACAACAGTTTTTGCTTGATTTCGAAGAAAACGAAACGTACAAAGTAGAAAAAATAGCAAAAATTGGGGAAGCTCACTAAATAAGTAGTTCTGTAGTGCAACTGCAAAAAAATAAGAACAGTTTATTTACAACAGAGATGGTACACAACATTATTGTTCTTAAAATAATCTTAAGTTTGGAAATACACTCATGTGTGATGCACGCACATGAGTATTGAAATACCCATGTGGCTAGTCGAAAAACATGATGGAGGACAATGTATCTCTTGTACAGCTTAAAAAGAAAACACGATTTCCATCACAATACATATCTAGGAATACTTTTTTCGGTTGGTTGGTTCGAGCCCAGTACGTGGCAGTTGGTGAGAAAACGCTGGTACGTGCGCCAAATCAGGGCCGTTGCCTGCAGTGTGGTCAATGTCCTCAAGGAATGTTACGTGAGCACTAAACGAGAGGAAATAAGGCCTTAATTTAAAGTTCGGACGTGCGTAGGGTCCTGGGTAGCCCCTATCATGAACACTCCCTGTAAAGTATCATGTCGATGATGCTCAGCCACCCACTACTTACTATGAAGAGAAAAAAAGGCTCGGTAAATACATAATACTTTTTGCTGCACACTGGCAATGAAATCCGAGCTTTGTGATTTGGGGTATAGGTAATTTGTTCAAAGTAAAACGGGTGGATCGAAATAATTCTGCGTCTACGGCAGCAACGTTGGCATTCAGAAATATATTTTCATTCCTATGTATGATCTGGTTTTGCTATGGGGGACACGAAGAGAGTTTTTTACATAATGCAACGCAATTATAACATTTCCATGCTTATAATTAGAGCTGTGCCAATATGCACAGCTGTGCCAATGGACGCGTATATGAAATCGTCAGCGCGGCTTCAGGATAGATATATTGCGATTGCGGAGTGTCGTATGCACAGTACTCGCATTTATATGCAAGCAATATGCAACTAAGTCTTACAGATGCACTGCTGAATGAAGGACTTAAGTTAGTTGGAACTTGTGCGATATTTCATATATTGAACCGTAAAGTAATGATCCTTTACGACAGTCTTCAATATTTAAAATATCATGCATTTGCTGATAGTGAAGAAACAAGAAAATATTCACTGAAACATGAAAATATTCACTGGATTCCAGAGTAAAACAGGGCTTAACGCATGTGATAACGATGGATAGCCATGCAAAAAGTCATGCGCAGCGATGGGATTTGAACCCGTGACACCTTGAGGGAAGGGAAGTTGGTGATGCGAGCACCGAAAGTTGATTTGTTGAGTTCCTCCTCATTTGTTACTGAACAGGCAGAGCACAACAGAGGTATTGATTATTACTTCACTATAGCGTATGTATCGGAAATTGATACTAATTTCACAGTTGTCTTTTCACTTGAAGACTTTTGTAAGTATAGTTAGGCCTATGTGTAGAAGAGAACAAGAAAACTATCACTAGATGTACAAAACTATCACACTATCATATTCCTAAGAACTTGAAAGTACATTAATTTCAGTTCGGACACCTCTATTGTATTTGATTGATGAACCATATTTAAAAACTGAACAACAGGTCAAGAAGGTGACCTGGGGATCAGGCACTGACGACAGTGCACCAGGTAAAACTTGTGATGTTGCTTGCAACTGAGAGTATGTATGCGAGAGGTGCCATCAATGTAGAAAATTTCTGGATGAAGGAACAATTTTGCAGTTTTACATTAACAACAGGACGATCAAATTGCACAACTCGCATGAGACCATATGTACTATGATATTGTGCATATGCAAAAAGCACTTTGCATATTACATCTGTTGTAGTGTATATGCGTAATTGCATATGTGATTTTGCAAATGCACAAGACAATTTTTTGCATTGCATAACACGTTCTGCATATCTCTCTGAGTGCATATATGCAAGTTATGCATTGGCTCAGCTCTACTTATAATATTGCCTGACAAAAGTCTACATCAGTAAGAAAAACATGAAAGTGATCGCTAAGAAAAAAGTTCATCACCTGCGGGATTCGAAGACCCACGATGTGATTGTGAGAGCCCCTAGAACGCAAGGCAAAACGACCAGCGAACGACCAGCATTTCAACAGTACTTCATAACTTAGGTGAGCGCGCCCTTCGGCAGGGCGGATTACGAGGCAAATAGAAGCTGGAGAAACCTTGGTCTCTGTCATCCCCCAAGGGGCGTATGAGATTTTTATTATACACTCACATTTGGAGAATGAATTGACGCTTAAAATGAACTGACTTTTAAATTTTTAGGTGCAATAGTTTAGAAATTATGAGTGGTCCAAAATGAGCCTTTTGAGAAATCGGTCGACCATTCAGAGGCTAGGAGAAACTTGCTCTTCATCTTCCTCCAGGGAGCGTATGACAGTTGTATTATACACTCACATTTGGAGAATAAATCGATCTTAATAATGAGACTACTTTCAAATTGTTAGGTGCAATATTAACAGCAACTATGAGGAGTCCAAAATGAGGCTTATAGAGAAAATCGGCCGACGATTGACGGGCCACGAGAGGCCTTCTTCCTGCCCCCCACAGGGGCGTAAAAAATTTTTGAATTACACAAATAAATTGTACTCGTCACGCCCATTAATTTGGTACTAATTTCAAGATTGTACGTCTTATAGTTTAGAAATTACCCTTTTCGTTAGGGTAACTCGGTAAGGATCTAAGATGGGTTCTATGAAATGGCGCGCCGGTGTGGTTGACTTTAACGTAGACTGCGTCTCCGCAGTTGTTAACGCTTGGTTTGCTTAGGTTGTCAATTACAGAACTGAGAAACCGACTTTATAGCTTGAATACATTTTTATCCTTCCAAAGAAATATGATCAGTGTAATTTCACACTAACATTTCTCATTGAATATCAGGAATTGTCTGAAAAGGCGGCGAAACATGAAATGTCATTCATTTATACCGGTACGTGACTGGACAATTTACCGAGGGGTTCGTGTGTGGCACAGTACGCCGAGAACGCGGTGAGCCTTTCCAGTTACACATCCTCGGGTTTATTTATACTGATACTGGTATACTGACACTGATATAATGACATACTGGTATACTGATACTGGTTTACTGACACTGGTATACTGACACTGGTATACTGACACTGGTATACTGACACTGGTATACTGACACTGGTATACTGACACTGGTATACTGACACTGGTATACTGACACTGGTATACTGACACTTGTATACTGACATGCTGGTATACTGAGATACTGGTATACTGATACTGGTATACTGATACTGGTATACTGATACTGGTTTACTGATACTGGTTTACTGACACTGGTATACTGACATACTGGTATACTGACATACTGGGATACTGACACACTGGTATACTGAGATACTGGTATACTGATACTGGTATACTGATACTGGTATACTGACACTGGTATACTGACATACTGGGATACTGACGTGCTGGGATACTGACGTGCTGGGATACTGACGTGCTGGTATACCGACGTGCTGGTATACCGACGTGCTGGTATACCGACGTGCTGGTATACCGACGTGCTGGTATACCGACGTGCTGGTATACCGACGTGCTGGTATACCGACGTGCTGGTATACCGACGTGCTGGTATACCGACGTGCTGGTATACCGACGTGCTGGTATACCGACGTGCTGGTATACCGACGTGCTGGTATACCGACGTGCTGGTATACCGACGTGCTGGTATACCGACGTGCTGGTACACCGACGTGCTGGTACACCGACGTGCTGGTATACCGACGTGCTGGTATACCGACGTGCTGGTATACCGACGTGCTGGTATACCGACGTGCTGGTATGCCGACGTGCTGGTATGCCGACGTGCTGGTATGCCGACGTGCTGGTATACCGACGTGCTGGTATACCGACGCGCTGGTATGCCGACGCGCTGGTATGCTGACGTGCTGGTATGCCGACGTGCTGGTATGCCGACGTGCTGGTATACCGACGTGCTGGTATACCGACGTGCTGGTATACCGACGTGCTGGTATACCGACGTGCTGGTATACCGACGTGCTGGTATACCGACGTGCTGGTATACCGACGTGCTGGTATACCGACGTGCTGGTATGCCGACGTGCTGGTATGCCGACGTGCTGGTATGCCGACGTGCTGGTATGCCGACGTGCTGGTATGCCGACGTGCTGGTATGCCGACGTGCTGGTATGCCGACGTGCTGGTATACCGACGTGCTGGTATGCCGACGTGCTGGTATGCCGACGTGCTGGTATGCCGACGTGCTGGTATGCCGACGTGCTGGTATACCGACGCGCTGGTATGCCGACGTGCTGGTATGCTGACGTGCTGGTATGCCGACGTGCTGGTATGCCGACGTGCTGGTATGCCGACGTGCTGGTATACCGACGTGCTGGTATACCGGCGCGCTGGTATGCTGACGTGCTGGTATGCTGACGTGCTGGTATGCTGACGTGCTGGTATGCTGACGTGCTGGTATACCGACGAGCTGGTATACCGACGTGCTGGTATACCGACGTGCTGGTATGCCGACGTGCTGGTATGCTGACGTGCTGGTATGCTGACGTGCTGGTATGCTGACGTGCTGGTATACCGACGAGCTGGTATACCGACGTGCTGGTATACCGACGAGCTGGTATACCGACGTGCTGGTATACCGACGTGCTGGTATGCCGACGTGCTGGTATGCCGACGTGCTGGTATACCGACGTGCTGGTATACCGACGTGCTGGTATACCGACGTGCTGGTATGCCGACGTGCTGGTATGCTGACGTGCTGGTATGCTGACGTGCTGGTATGCTGACGTGCTGGTATGCTGACGTGCTGGTATGCTGACGTGCTGGTATGCTGACGTGCTGGTATGCTGATGTGCTGGTATGCTGATGTGCTGGTATGCTGACGTGCTGGTATGCTGACGTGCTGGTGTACCTGTATTCTGGCATACTGGTATACTGGTGTACCCGTTTTCTGGCATACTTGTTTACCTGTATACTGGTTTACTTGTATACTGGTTTACTTGTATACTGGTTTACTTGTATACTGGTTTACTTGTATTCTTGTATACTGGTTTACTTGTTTACTTGTATACTGGTTTACTTGTATACTGGTTTACTTGTATACTGGTTTACTTGTATACTGGTTTACTTGTATACTGGTTTACTTGTATACTGGTTTACTTGTTTACTGGTTTACTTGTTTACTGGTTTACTTGTATACTGGTTTACTTGTTTACTTGTATACTGGTTTACTTGTATACTGGTTTACTTGTATACTGGTTTACTTGTATACTGGTTTACTTGTATACTGGTTTACTTGTATACTGGTTTACTTGTATACTGGTTTACTTGTATACTTGTATACTGGTATACTGGTTTACTTGTATACTTGTATACTGGTTTACTTGTATACTGGTTTACTTGTATACTGGTTTACTTGTATACTTGTATACTGGTTTACTTGTATACTGGTTTACTTGTATACTTGTATACTGGTTTACTTGTATACTTGTATACTGGTTTACTTGTATGTATACTGGTTTACTTGTACTATACATTTATACTGGCATACTGCTATACTAATATGGTATATTGGCATACCGGTATACGGGCATGCTGTTATACTGGTATACTGCCGTACCAGTATTTATTTACTAACCTACCTAGGCTCGTACATCCCAGTAGACCCAGTATACAGAGCTGGAAAGGAAATTTTCACGAGTGCTATTTTCTTGAAGATAACATACTGAAAATCGTGAGCAATTTTGCTATGTAAGGAATATTTTCGATTTGTGCAATACGTTAATTATAGTAAAGATAATTTATTAGCAATTTTATACACAATTCACTATTGTAGACCGGAAGTAGAAAATTTAAATAGACTACACACAATAATCGTGTTTTTTATCGTCAATTCAGGTAGATGGCTGAAGGACAATACGTATGTCCCAGAAATCTCATTTGTTTTTCTCGCTGTTTCTAGGTAGGCACAGGGGATCTGGTGTGGGAACACACCTTGTGCATAGATTCCCTTGTTTTTTAAACTCCTAACTAAATGGTGACTCTCCCCTGCGGCTCTTCGGAACACCTTTGTTGTGGTTAGGGACGGTTACACTTCTACAAGTTCCCGCGTACTGGGCCACATGTGTACCACTCGGTACATTGCTCATTCACGTACCGGTATATTTGAACGACATTTCATCGGTTTGGCAACCTTTTAAAAAATTAACTGCCATCAAACGTAGGGAAATATTATGGTGGAGCTGTATTTGTTGTATTTCTTAGGAAGGATAAAAATGTGTTCATGCATTCAGGACGATTTCCAAATTCTGCTACAACGTAACCCAACCTACCGTAACGACCGCGGAGACAGCGAACCTGTTCATACAGGAAGTTGTGAGATACGTGGCGTGTTGAATACGTTGACAGCGACGTGCGCCGCCGGTGGTACACGGAGGCCATATTCATAATGCTGCTGACCGACCAGTAGTCACAAACTCAATTTTCATAAATACTTAATCAAAGCTAAATGAAGGCACGATCCAGTTCATGATTGCTTTTTTCAAAATGGCGACACAACAATTGACTTTATATTCGAGTTGAATATTGAACTTCAGCTTAACCCGTTGCAGTCTAAATGTCAACCCTTACATGACCTTAAACTTGACCCTAACTGTTGACATGTTGACTGCGTTGACTAACTGTTGACACGTCAACTGCGTTGACTAACTCTTGACACTTTGACTGCGTTGACTAACTGTTGACACTTTGACTGCGTTGACTAACTGTTGACACTTTGACTGCGTTGACTAACTGTTGACACTTTGACTGCGTTGACTAACTGTTGACACGTTGACTGCGTTGACTAACTGTTGACACGTTGACTGCGTTGACTAACTGTTGACACGTTGACTACGCTGACTAACTGTTGACACGTTGACTGTGTTGACTAACTGTTGACGCGTTGATTGTGTTGACTAACTGTTGACGCGTTGATTGTGTTGACTAACTGTTGACACGTCAACTGCGTTGACTAACTCTTGACACTTTGACTGCGTTGACTAACTGTTGACACTTTGACTGCGTTGACTAACTGTTGACACTTTGACTGCGTTGACTAACTGTTGACACGTTGACTGCGTTGACTAACTGTTGACACGTTGACTGCGTTGACTAACTGTTGACACGTTGACTGCGTTGACTAACTGTTGACACGTTGACTGCGTTGACTAACTGTTGACACGTTGACTACGCTGACTAACTGTTGACACGTTGACTGTGTTGACTAACTGTTGACGCGTTGATTGTGTTGACTAACTGTTGACGCGTTGACTATCTGTTGACGCGTGTATTGAATGCTCTCTGTAGGAAATAGTTGTGGTAGATATTTTTATCCACCAGTGGATAAAAAAGGATAATAGTGGTGGAGATTTTCCCCGCTCCGCAACGGGTACCAAAAAAATCCGCTTTCCTTGCCGTGGATAGCAGAAAGAATGTCCACCCCATCCCGTGGTGGATATTCAAACTAACCTGGCAGTTCACGGTGGATATTGGTGGAGCGATATCCAACAACACCTGGAATGGATAGCAGGGTTATTATCCTCAACTTCCTTTGCAAAAAAAGTCAAACAGCGAGAAAAAAACATAGCACAATGGCCAATTTAAAACCTGCTTCAATGTATGCCACAATTACCATATCATTTGAGCATATCAAAGTTTTCTACGCAATCATTCAGTGCCATGCGACAGATCATGCATAATGTACCATGTATGAACATAGGATCATGCATAATATATCACGTATGAAGATACGATCATGCATATGTTCTCACCGCAGCATAAACATACGGAACAATCATCCGCGTTTGAGTTCACGTTCAATAATTCTAGAAGGCATGTCACGGTGAAGTTCTTTACAAAATAATTACGAGTATTTAATCTTTCAAGTTTATTTGACACTTCTACGAACAGAAGATAAAGCATTATCATGGTGAGAGCGGACATATTTATTTATCAATCGGTGAAAAAAGCCAATATTTATGAGCGTGCAATCATTTACACACACACACACACACACACACACACACACACACACACACACACACACACACACACACACACACACACACACACACACACACACACACACACACACACACACACACACACACACACACACACACACACACACACACACACACACACACACACACACACACACACACACACACACACACACACACACACACACACACACACACACACACACACACACACACACACACACACACACACACACACACACACACACACACACACACACACACACACACACACACACACACACACACACACACACACACACACACACACACACACACACACACACACACACACACACACACACACACACACACACACACACACACACACACACACACACACACACACACACACACACACACACACACACACACACACACACACACACACACACACACACACACACACACACACACACACACACACACACACACACACACACACACACACACACACACACACACACACACACACACACACACACACACACACACACACACACACACACACACACACACACACACACACACACACACACACACACACACACACACACACACACACACACACACACACACACACACACACACACACACACACACACACACACACACACACACACACACACACACACACACACACACACACACACACACACACACACACACACACACACACACACACACACACACACACACACACACACACACACACACACACACACACACACACACACACACACACACACACACACACACCCATGTTCACGAGACAATATGCGACCACCCCGTGTCATATTTCGTACAATCTGTGACTTTTTCTTGCAAAGTGCGACCTCGATTCGGCCATCTTGTAATATGCGACTTCGGCTAGTCAATATGCGACCAAAAACGTGCGATATGCGACTTTTCTTACAAAATGTGACTTTTTACTTGCAACTTGCGACTGTTCTCTCGAAACTTCAACTCTGGGTCTTGTGTGTGTAGGTCTCGGGTCTCAGGTGTGCCTGTGGGGTCTCGTGCATTACTGTGGGGTATCGTGCATGGCTGCGGGGTCTCGTGCATGGCTGCGGGGTCTCGTGCGTGGCTGTGGGGTCTCGTCTATGACTGTGAGGTCTCGTCTATAATTGTACGGTCTCGTGCATTACTGTGGGGTCTCGTGCATTACTGTGGGGTCTCGTGCATTACTGTGGGGTCTCGTCTATGACTGTGAGGTCTCGTCTATAATTGTACGGTCTCGTGCATTACTGTGGGGTCTCGTGCATTACTGTGGGGTCTCGTGCATGGCTGCGGGGTCTCGTGCGTGGCTGTGGGGTCTCGTCTATGACTGTGAGGTCTCGTCTATAATTGAACGGTCTCGTGCATTACTGTGGGGTCACTTGTGTGCCTGTGGGGTCTCGTCTATAATTGTGAGGTCTCGTCTATAATTGTACGGTCTCGTGCATTACTGTGGGGTCTCGTGCATTACTGTGGGGTCTCGTGCGTGGCTGTGGGGTCTCGTGCATGCCTGTGGGGGCTCGTCTATGACTGGGGTCTCGTGCATGACTGAGGTCTCGTCTATAATTGTACGGTCTCGTGCATTACTGTGGGGTCTCGTGCATTACTGTGGGGTCTCGTGCGTGGCTGTGGGGTCTCGTGCATTACTGTGGGGTCTCGTCTATGACTGTGAGGTCTCGTCTATAATTGTACGGTCTCGTGCATAACTGGGGTCTCGTGCATTACTGTGGGGTCACGTGGGTGCCTGTGGGGTCACGTGGGTGCCTGTGGGGTCTCGTCTATGACTGTGGGGTCTCGTGCATAACGGTGAGGTCTCGTCTATAATTGTACGGTCTCGTCTATAATTGTACGGTCTCGTGCATTACTGTGGGGTCTCGTGCATTACTGTGGGGTCTCGTCTATACCTTTAGGATCTCGTCTATGACTGGGGTCTCGTGCATAACTGTGAGGTCTCGTCTATAATTGTACGGTCTCGTGCATTACTGTGGGGTCTCGTGCATTACTGTGGGGTCTCGTGCATTACTGTGGGGTCTCGTGCATTACTGTGGGGTCTCGTGCGTGGCTGTGGGGTCTCGTGCATGGCTGTGGGGTCTCGTGCATTACTGTGGGGTCTCGTGCGTGGCTGTGGGGTCTCGTGCATGGCTGTGGGGTCTCGTGCATTACTGTGGGGTCACGTGTGTGCCTGTGGGGTCTCGTGCGTGGCTGTGGGGTCTCGTGCGTAGCTGTCGGGTCTCGTCTATAACTGGGGTCTCGTCTATAACTGGAGTCTCGTGCATAACTGTGGGGTCTCGTCTATAACTGTGGGGTCTCGTCTGTAACTGTGGGGTCTCGTGCATAACTGTGGGGTCTCGTGCATAACTGTGGGGTCTCGTGCATAACTGTGGGGTCTCGTGCATAACTGTGGGGTCTCGTCTATAACTGTGGGGTCTCGTGCATAACTGCGATGTCTCGTCTATAATTGTATGGTCTCGTGCGTAACTGTTAGGTCTCGTGCGTAACTGTGAGGTCTCGTGCGTAACTGTGAGGTCTAGTGCGTAACTGTGAGGTCTCGTGCGTAACTGTAAGGTCTCGTCTTTAATCGTAGGGTCTCGCCTATAATTGTACGGTCTCGTGCGAAATTGTGATGTCTCGTGCACAACTGTGAGGTCTCGTGCATAACTGTGAGGTCTCGTGCATAACTGTGAGGTCTCGTCTATAATTGTACGGTCTCGTGCATTACTGTGGGGTCACGTGTGTGCCTGTGGGGTCTCGTCTATGACTGTGGGGTCTCGTGCATAACTGTGAGGTCTCGTGCATAACTGTGAGGTCTCGTGCATAACTGTGAGGTCTCGTCTATAATTGTACGGTCTCGTGCATTACTGTGGGGTCACGTGTGTGCCTGTGGGGTCTCGTCTATGACTGTGGGGTCTCGTGCATAACTGAGGTCTCGTCTATAATTGTACGGTCTCGTGCGTAACTGAGGTCTCGTGCATAACTGTGAGGTCTCGTCTATAATTGTACGGTCTCGTGCATTACTGTGGGGTCACGTGTGTGCCTGTGGGGTCTCGTCTATGACTGTGGGGTCTCGTGCATAACTGTGAGGTCTCGTGCATAACTGTGAGGTCTCGTGCATAACTGTGAGGTCTCGTCTATAATTGTACGGTCTCGTGCATTACTGTGGGGTCACGTGTGTGCCTGTGGGGTCTCGTCTATGACTGTGGGGTCTCGTGCATAACTGAGGTCTCGTCTATAATTGTACGGTCTCGTGCGTAACTGAGGTCTCGTGCATAACTGTGAGGTCTCGTCTATAATTGTACGGTCTCGCCTATAATTGTACGGTCTCGTTTATAAATGTACGGTCTCGTTTATAAATGTACGGTCTCGTTTATAAATGTACGGTCTCGTACGTAACTGTGGGGTCTCGTACGTAACTGTGGGGTCCAGATGCTGACTCTCTGGACTTAACCGCATGCTTTCAAGTAAGATTTCTGAATTCATTGCATTTTTTCAATCGTTTCTTAACTCTCGATTTCAATGAGCTCAATTGAATTGCGATATTTTCAATTCAGTATTTCAATGATAAAATTCAGTGATCCAACTCATTTCAATTATAAATTTTCTATCTTTTTCTATCAAACCGTATTTTTCTGACGGTTTCATATCTGTATGAAGGCTCTAAACAGCAACTCGTTTCTAGCTTAATTGAATTGCGATGTTTTCAATGCTATCATTCAATGATAAAATTTACTTTAATAAATTTGTTCTCTTTTTCTATCAAACCGTATTTTTCTGACGGTTTCATATCTGTATGAAGGCTCTAAACAGCAACTCGTTTCTAGCTTAATTGAATTGCGATGTTTTCAATACTATCATTCAATGATAAAATTTACTTTAATAAATTTGTTCTCTTTTTCTATCAGACCGTATTTTTCTGACGGTTTCATATCTGTATGAAGGCTCGTATTAGCTGAACTGCAACTCGATTCTAGCTCAATTGAATTGCGATGTTTTCAATGCTATCATTCAATGATAAAATTCAGTGATAAAATGTAGTGATAAAATTTAATGCAATAAATTTGTTCTCTTTTTCTATCAGACCGTATTTTTCTGACGTTTTCATTTCTGTATGAAGGCTCGTATTAGCTGAACTGCAACTCGATTCTAGCTCAATTGAATTGCGATGTTTTCAATGCTATCATTCAACGATAAAATTCAGTGATAAAATGTAGTGATAAAATTTAATGCAATAAATTTGTTCTCTTTTTCTATCAAGCCGTATTTTTCTGACGGTTTCATTTCTGTATGAAGGCTCGTATTATCAACACAAATAACTAATGATATTCATAGGTAAAATAAAAACGGGCTTTATTTCCAGAGTTTTACTTTTTCCTTTCAAGAAAAATACAATTCTTGGTGTCTGAATTGAATCGCAAGAAAATTGAACTGCTATTTATAAGGTTTTTTACTTAAAACTATAACTATCTAAAGTTTATCAAAGATATACCCACACGAAGGCCGCTTGTTATTTTTACATTGAAATTTGTTTGCTTAAAATGCTTAAAACATTGCATAAAATGCTTAAAACATTGCATAAAATGCTTAGTTTAAATTTAAATGAGAAATAAAAGAAACACAATGAGAACAAAATAAAGAGTATACCTTCGTGTGAGTACATTTACGTCAACACTTGAAATAATCGTATTCTAATGTCTATTACTATTATTATTATAGAAGAAAGTTTTAGCCTCCCTTAACCACGACAAAGATATTCAAAGAGAGGAAAGATGAAGGCACCATTTAGTATGGAGATAAGGGAAATAAGAATCTATGCAGAAAGGGCATAGAAATTGTAAGTTGAGAAAGAAGTTCCTGAAACAAGATAGAAGTTGAAAGAGAAAGTAAAAGGTGCTGAAAAACAGGATAGCAATGAACCGAAAAAAGGTGATCTTTAACCAAGAACATTTAATTTCCACAAAAATAAGGCCTACATAACTCTCAGCTCGGGCCCTCACACATTTCCCTCAGGGCGGGGAGCGCTGATTCCCATATAGGCGATAGCTGTGTGCCCCTGAGGGGGTCACTTATTAACAAAATGATTAACATCAGCTTAAAAGTAATCTTAATAAACAACATGACAAGTAACATTCTTGTCAAGTTTGTCCTGTCAATATGTTCTACAACAAACATTACCTTCAAAGTAACACGTAAAAACAAAATAGAAGTAACAAAAAAAATGTAGACGAAGAACAAGAAAAATGTGAACTCAAGTAACACGCAACAAAATAGAAGTAAGAAAAATGTAGAAGAACACAAATGTGACCTCAAGTAACATGTAACAAAATAGAAGTAACGACAAAAATATAGAAGAAAAAAACAAAAATGTGACTTTCTCAGTCAACACGTAACCACAAAAATTAACTAACGACAAAAATATAGAACAAAATGAACAAAAATGTATATAACGCTTTATTTTAGTTCCGGTATGGTGGGTCGTTTAGCTCGCCCGCACCAGGCAAAAACACAATTACCACGCGCCGACTCGCAAGTCATTTTCTATTTGGATATTTTCTACTATATTATTACTAACGTGGTCCGGTAAGGTTCGACTTTAATTAGTGGTTTCTGGTGAAAATTTCCATTTAATTCTACAAGCGTGAGAAGACAAAAGCTACGTTTGAGCATCAGGCACACCCATGCGGGGGTTCCAGCTACCCACCCTCACTTGGCCGAGCGACTTACCCATGCTGGAACCCCCTCTCCCCAGGCAGGGCACCGAGAGCTGCAGCAAAAGTCGCTCGGCCATCGTTAAAGTAGTACAGGTAATAGTAATACAGTAATACACGTTAGAGGCAAAAATACAGGCAAAAATTCTTTGTTAGAGGCAAAATAATGAACCTAAGTGTTAACCCTCATTAAATCAATTTTTTAAGCAAGCCCATCAAAATTAAGTAACAGATAAAAAAATTTTAGTGAGAAATAAAAATTGAGGGTTGAAGCTTACGTTGTTATCATAATTATTTACGGCATTTACGATATTTCAAATAGTTTAATTTATTTTTAATTTTAACAAAATCAAATTGTTTCAACATTTTTCTGCCTAACTCAGTTTTTTTCAACCTATTGGTAACGTTTTCGCGGCCCATAATTACTCCACTCCTGAACATATCCGCAAAAGTTGAAATTAAATGGTCTTCAAGTTCAGACGTGAAGTGATTACGCTGAAAATTACAAAGACCAGATGGGCCCGGCTCGTTTACCTCCGCCTCTGCAAGAGCGATGATCTGGAGACGCCTGATGCGCTCACGCTCTGCAGCGACAGCGTTGACAGCGGGGGCAGCGGTGACAGCGGGGGCAGTGGTGACAGCGGTGAGAGCGGGGGCAGCGGCAGCGGTGCTGACAGCGGGGTCAGCGGCAGCGGTGCTGACAGCGGGTTCAGCGGCAGCGGTGCTGACAGCGGGGTCAGCAGCAGCGGTGCTGACAGCGGGGTCAGCGGCAGCGGTGCTGACAGCGGGGTCAGCAGCAGTGGTGACAGCGGGGTCAGCGGCAGTGGTGACAGCGGGGTCAGCGGCAGCGGTGACAGCGGAGGCAGCGGCAGCACTGCCTTCCTCTGCGGTCGAGGTGCCTTCACCGCTCAAGGAATCCGTCCCTGAATGCCGAAACATTTGACGCAAGTCCGAGGCCACCTGTAGGGCGTTGACGCGACGGTCCAGCGTCAAATATGACCTACAGGCAGTGGCCTCGGAGTGATTCATTTTCGTGGCCAGCGCCTGCTTGCGTTCCGGGAAAACCGTGTGGACCTTCGTCACCGCCGTTTTACGGAGAAGGGTCGGCCCTACTTGTGAAGTGAGGCCGGCCTTCCCCCAAACGGTTTGCATATAAGTTCGCAAGCTGGCGCTGGAGAGATTCGCCCCCGTCGACGTTAAAAAAAAATTGGGAGGGGAATCTGGAGTTTCAATTTTCGGGCGAAGCAAATGATAATAAATGATGAGGAGCGGAATCAGATTTGGGTTAAAAATAAGGGACGCGGGTCCATATTTGTCGTAAGTTTTGTGATTTTTTACGTACACTTGAAGAGTGCCGTCGTTGTGGGTCTCTCCTTCATTGAATTCTTCTGTTGTAAGGTGTCTAATCTCTCCTGCCCTATTTGCGTTTTCCAAGGAAATTTCGATAGCAAAGTACCCTATCACCATGGCTAGCACTGATTTACTTAGCGACTGCTCAAGTTCCATAGATTTTATGGACTCTTCAATGTTTCTTCTGATGTCACTTTCTAGGTACTTGTTGATATCGGTGGTGGTCGGCATACGACGCAGGTCCCGCTCTTGCCGGCCCCAAGTTTCTCTCTGGCAGCCTTTTTTCAGGCCAGCCGACAGGTCAGAGAGCTGCTCGTACAGGGATTCGAGGTTGTTGGAAGACATGAACGGGTCAATTTTGGTGTTGCTTTTCAGGAATTTGATAAGGTGTTTTACAGATGAGATGTAACATCGAATAGTATGATTTTGATACCCCTTACCCCCCTTTTTTTCTGGCAATTTAAGTTTAGTGAAAATCACATTGAGAGTGTTTACATTTAAGATGCCTCGGTAATTGTTGGATTTTGAGTAATTGAGAATGGTTCTCAACTGGCGAACATGTTGACTAATGGTATTCTGGTCCAGCGCCTTACCTAAAGGGCTGGACAGATGACGGGAGAAATGGGTCATCAACCCGCTGAACGACATCGGCGGCAGCGGGGGGATATCATCTTCCTCCGAAGGTTCGTAATCCGACGTGTCCTCGTCCTCCTCTGTCTCCTCCTCCTGCAGCTGCGGTTGCCTCTGCTCCTGGCGCTGTGGCCTCTGCTCCTGGCGCTGTGGCCTCTGCTCCTGGCGCTGTGGCCTCTGTTCCTGGCGCTGTTGCCCCTGCTCCTGGCGCTGTTGCATCTGCTCCTGTTGCTCTTGCTCCTGCTCCTGCTGCTCCTCCTCCTGGGATACATTCCCAAACTGAGTCAACTGTTCAAGAGGACTCAGTTTGTGGACATGGCTCAGATGAGAGGAAATTCTCTTCATCACCGCAGGGCATCCAGGAACTGGGCACGGCTGTCTTTTGTGATATTGCTTACGATTTGATTTACTCTTTTGTTTGGGTTTCAATTGTTCGGTGATACTTGCATACCTTGCTTTTTGGGCACTCCAGGCGTGGACATTCCGCAAGTGGCGCGGTAGCTGAGCCATGGGCTTCCCACAGACAGGGCAGCTCAACTTGTTCCTTTTTTGATATGAATCGATTTTCGATTTTTTTCTGCGTGGTTCCTCCACACTCTCATCGGAGCTGGACGAGTCGATCACCATAAGTCTTTGTCGGCGTTCAGCCTTCTTAAGAGAGTACATGTTTAGAGAAGAGGAATCTGAAAAATACAAAACTGCGTTAGTATGTAGTAAAAATATCTAACAATTATAAAACTGAAGAGGATTCAACATTAAACTAGCATTTTATCCAATGATTAATGTGAAAAAGGCCCACCTAACCTTTAGCTCGGGACCTCACATATTCCCTGAGAGGAGTCTGAGGGTTGCTCACACACAAAAAATGTAACTCTCCTGAAGCTACAAAAAATTTAGGTTTAAAATTTTCTAGTTTTTCATCTGTCAAATGGGCTCAAATATAAGCTCGGGACCTCACATCTTCCCTATGGGAGTACTAATTCCCATAGACACAACAGTTGTATCCCCCTTAGGGGAGTCTGAGGCTTGCTTATACAGAAAACTATTCTATTTCAGCAAAAAGATGGCCTACCCAACCTTTCGCTCGGGACCTCACATATTCCCCCTGAGGGAGGTTTCAGGCTTGCTCATACAAAAAAGAAAAATGTAACTCTCCTGAAGCTCAAACAAGTCTTAGGTTTGAAATTTATATTCATTTTTAACCTGTCAAATGAGTTCAGATCCAAGAGAAATCCACATGTGACCTTTTATTCCACAAGTGGACTCTTGCTTGTGTCATAGAAAGTGCCACTCACATGAAGCTCATAGCTATATCTAGTGTTAAAATAACTTCTTTCAGCTCTTATACTTGCTCCTGCTGTAGAAAATGTCACTTTCTTATACTTTAGAGAGTTGAGAAATCCTAAATTTGTTTTTAAACCGGATTTCATGAACAGATGTGCTTGAGGAATCTAAAATTAAATCTTCTTGAAGCTAACTTACATGAAATTGTTGTTCAATTATCACACATTTTCAGACAGGCTTATGTAATGGACAATGTAACTCATATACTTTGAAGTACTGGGAGATAAAAATGTTTTTTCCATCACAGCAGCACCTCTCACAATTGAAAAAAGTTATTCTTAGAAAAAACATACCTATTACTTCGAAGAAAGTGACATTTAGTAACACACTAGCAGACCACAGAACAAGAAAAAATATTTTTTCTGGCTTAATATGGCTATGAGCTAAAATAAAGTATCATTTGAAACTGCACGAGGAGCCCCCAAAGTTGAGAAAAATTATTTTTAGATTCAACATGCCTATTACCTCATAGAAAGGTACATTTTGTATCACAGTAGCAACCCACAGAACAAGAAAAAATATTTTTTCTGGCTTAACATGGCTATAAGCTAAAATAAAGTTGCATTTGAAACTGCACGAGGAGCCCCCAAAGTTGAGAAAAATTATTTTTAGATTCAACATGCCTATTACCTCATAGAGAGGTACATTTTGTATCACAGTAGCAACCCACAGAACAAGAAAAAATATTTTTTCTGGCTTAACATGGCTATGAGCTAAAATAAAGTTGCATTTGAAACTGCACGAGGAGCCCCCAAAGTTGAGAAAAATTATTTTTAGATTCAACATGCCTATTACCTCATAGAAAGGTACATTTTGTATCACAGTAGCAACCCACAGAACAAGAAAAAATATTTTTTCTGGCTTAACATGGCTATGAGCTAAAATAAAGTTGCATTTGAAACTGCACGAGGAGCCCCCAAAGTTGAGAAAAATTATTTTCAGATTCAACATGCCTATTACCTCATAGAAAGGTACATTTTGTATCACAGTAGCAACCCACAGAACAAGAAAAAATATTTTTTCTGGCTTAACATGGCTATGAGCTAAAATAAAGTATCATTTGAAACTGCACGAGGAGCCCCCAAAGTTGAGAAAAATTATTTTTAGATTCAACATGCCTATTACCTCATAGAAAGGTACATTTTGTATCACAGTAGCAACCCACAGAACAAGAAAAAATATTTTTTCTGGCTTAACATGGCTATGAGCTAAAATAAAGTATCATTTGAAACTGCACGAGGAGCCCCCAAAGTTGAGAAAAATTATTTTTAGATTCAACATGCCTATTACCTCATAGAAAGGTACATTTTGTATCACAGTAGCAACCCACAGAACAAGAAAAAATATTTTTTCTGGCTTAACATGGCTATGAGCTAAAATAAAGTATCATTTGAAACTGCACGAGGAGCCCCCAAAGTTGAGAAAAATTATTTTTAGATTCAACATGCCTATTACCTCATAGAAAGGTACATTTTGTATCACAGTAGCAACCCACAGAACAAGAAAAAATATTTTTTCTGGCTTAACATGGCTATGAGCTAAAATAAAGTATCATTTGAAACTGCACGAGGAGCCCCCAAAGTTGAGAAAAATTATTTTTAGATTCAACATGCCTATTACCTCATAGAAAGGTACATTTTGTATCACAGTAGCAACCCACAGAACAAGAAAAAATATTTTTTCTGGCTTAACATGGCTATGAGCTAAAATAAAGTATCATTTGAAACTGCACGAGGAGCCCCCAAAGTTGAGAAAAATTATTTTTAGATTCAACATGCCTATTACCTCATAGAAAGGTACATTTTGTATCACAGTAGCAACCCACAGAACAAGAAAAAATATTTTTTTTGGCTTAACATGGCTATGAGCTAAAATAAAGTATCATTTGAAACTGCACGAGGAGCCCCCAAAGTTGAGAAAAATTATTTTTAGATTCAACATGCCTATTACCTCATAGAAAGGTACATTTTGTATCACAGTAGCAACCCACAGAACAAGAAAAAATATTTTTTCTGGCTTAACATGGCTATGAGCTAAAATAAAGTATCATTTGAAACTGCACGAGGAGCCCCCAAAGTTGAGAAAAATTATTTTTAGATTCAACATGCCTATTACCTCATAGAAAGGTACATTTTGTATCACAGTAGCAACCCACAGAACAAGAAAAAATATTTTTTCTGGCTTAACATGGCTATGAGCTAAAATAAAGTATCATTTGAAACTGCACGAGGAGCCCCCAAAGTTGAGAAAAATTATTTTCAGATTCAACATGCCTATTACCTCATAGAAAGGTACATTTTGTATCACAGTAGCAACCCACAGAACAAGAAAAAATATTTTTTCTGGCTTAACATGGCTATGAGCTAAAATAAAGTTGCATTTGAAACTGCACGAGGAGCCCCCAAAGTTGAGAAAAATTATTTTTAGATTCAACATGCCTATTACCTCATAGAAAGGTACATTTTGTATCACAGTAGCAACCCACAGAACAAGAAAAAATATTTTATGACTTGACATGGCTATGAGCTGAAATTAAGTGACATTTTCAACCACACAAGCTCATATAACCTATTTCAAGTTTCAAGTATACAAATGAAGATAGTTACATTATTTAAAAATGGTAAAGAATTGATTTCTTCTATGTGGAGCATGATAGCATGATCACCTAGAGCAAGGAATAAATCAAATTTTGCACTAAATTGATACATCCCACACTGAACAGAAGAAAAATGAGCTAAATTCCATGCTTAAAAGAAAGATCCCACACTAGACTATGAGGGTGCATTGAGACCATTAGTTAGGTAGTGGACGTAAAATTTACGTGTGCCAAAAACCAAAGCATGGCTTGAGTCACGGGTATAATTGTCAGCGTAATATCTTTTGTATTAAATAGACTACAAATGCGTGCTTGTTTGTTCTATTATAATTCCCAAAAAAAATTTTGGTAAATTTTCTGAACTTCCAGAGAGTTTTTCAAATGTTTCTTGCCTGCATAATGTCAATTACAACAAAATAAACAACTTTTCTTCCATGCACTTTCTGCCACAAATGAGTATTTACCAAGTTACAGCTGTAAATAACTTCAATTTAACACAACAGGTAAATTTTCAGAAGAATAACAGAGTTTTTCAAATTTTTGTTGCCTGCATAATGTTAACTACAACAAAATAGACAACTTTTCATCTATGCACTTTTCGCCGCATCTGAGTATTTATAGAGTTACAGCTGTAAATAACTTGAACCTAACACAACTGGTAAATTTTCAGAACACCAAAGAGTTTTTCAAATTTTTGTTGCCTGACATAAGTTAATGACAACAACATCCGTTACAACATTCATAAATCACGCATTTTTTACGCATATAAATAACTGTCAAGATTACATCTCACAACCGAATTGTCTCTTCATTACTTTAATAGTAAATAACGCAGACTTCAGGGTTTCTGATGCTATTTCAACTTCCAGTCATAGAGATGAAGACCTAGTTTATAAAAATTAGGGTTTTTAAATAAAATTAATTCATAGAGCAAATTTTGTTGATGGAATAAAACAAGTCTAATGAATTTCACCAGCAAGAATGACCTCGAATGAGGCACCCTCGATAACAGCATTTCTTGTCTGTTCTTAGTGCAAATATTCCACGACCACCGTTTACAAACAGACACGTATCAAACCACTCATACAAATAATTATGTACTTTAATAATGTCTCTTTTATTGAAATACTAGAAAAAGAACAGCAGTACAGAACACCGAACTCGCAGCGTAGCTTTTCAACGACCACACCGAAAAATTTCCCTAGCTTGTTTGTTTACATCCAATTTTCACTCTAAAGTCGGCGGTTTTCGGGAGAACCAAGAAACTTTAGCCGGAAAAATTAACGTGATTATTGGGTGACCAAGCATTTCTCATGAAAGATACCCTACAAGTCAAAACAGTATTTTTATGACACATAATTTTTATGAGCGAAATAAAAAAGAAAGATTAACTGAATCAGGCGTAGGACTTCACGAAACAATTTTCGAGGAAGTTTGCAAGTGAACTATCGCTGAACAAGATTTCTTGATTTAAATACCATCGTATATGAGCAATGGAATTTGTATTAAATAAAATTTTTAGGCCTCAAAAATATACAAATAAGCAAGATTAATGCATATATATAGGTCTTACGTGAATTAGTCGCCCTGAGATCCTCGAGACGACGAAGCTGGCGCCATGTTGTCGATGGTCGTTTGAAGAGAGCCTTATATCTCCTATATATAAAAACTTTGAAGCACAAAACTTTCTCAAAACCTGTATTGTAGACCTATGAACAACCAGTAAAAATTTCATAGAAATCAGTTACGTTTGAAAAAAATACGAGACCAAAAACACGTTAATTTTACAATATGGAATAAAAACGAACGAAAAAGAATTATGAAACCAGCCATACCTCAAAAGATGCGTATTTAGACAGGCTACCTATTTCATGAGGTTTAAACTTCAAATAAATCAATTATCTGCGTGTTTTCGCCACTTGAAGTCGGTAGCAAAACGCAGAAAACTAGAAAAATCCAGAGCAAGCCAGGGCTCGTGATACACTTAAATAATCTTAATTGCTATCTTTTAACATATATATGTTATTTACACCGAAATTGGCCGTAAGAGATAAGAGATATTCGCAAATCATAAAAAGTCTTGAGATATGCGACCTCTATTGGAGAAATGCGACCAATAAAAACCCTCAATAACATTTTCTATATAATTATTTTTTCAAAATAAATACCTCCACTCTACTCAGAATTCATAGCCACGTCCAAATCTGAAATCGGTTTTTTAAAATACTAATTTTAAGTGGTATGAGCACACACACCCGAAAACTCTTCAAACGTAAAGCAACGAGTCTAGTACGTCTAGTATACCTTGACTTCATTTTTTCGTCCCAAATTCGGGAAAAAGCACACAAAGATACACATGAGCACACACATGGTTAAAAGTGCACACACATGGTAGCACACATTTTTTCCCCGAATCTATGCACAAAAACGCACATTTTTGTGCATGTGTGCCACCCCTTACAATATGCGACCTCAAAACGACTTAAAAAAAAAAAGCGGGAAAACCCGAAATCGGATTTTCCCGCTTTTTAGTTAAAAATGTAGCCCAAGGGGTAGTGCATTCAGGAAAAATAAAATAATTCGTTCAAATCAACATTTAAAGATTTTATTCGATGTGTGTCAAATAGTCACGCATTGCATAGGTCTTGAGAACATGCACACACACACACACACACACAACACACACACACACACACGCACACACACACACGCGCACCGCGCACCACACGCCCACCGCGCACCACACGCCGCGCACGCCGCGCACGCCGCGCACGCCACGCACGCCGCGCACGCCACGCACGCCGCGCACGCCACGCACGCCGCGCACGCCACGCACGCCACGCACGCCACGCACGCCACGCACGCCACACACGCCACACACGCCACACACACCACACACCAAACGCACACCACACACGCCACACACACCACACACCAAACGCACACCACACACGCCACACACGCCCCACACGCCACACACGCCACACACGCCACACACGCCACACACGCCACACACACCACACACACCACACACCAAACGCACACCACACACGCCACACACCAAACGCACACCACACACGCCACACACGCCCCACACGCCACACACGCCACACACGCCACACACGCCACACACGCCACACACGCCACACACGCCACACACCACACACGCCACACACGCCACACACCAAACGCACACCATACACGCCACACAAGGGAGGTGAGAGGAAGCAGGACATACGAGGGGTTCCCTGTTATGTTAATACATTATGTATTTGGCAGGCACCGAGCTCCCTTCTCGAGTTCAGCGCCCTGACACAGTGCACGTCTACGGCGCCTTCATTAGCAAAGGTCGTCAAAAGGAAATAAATTGGTCATAAAACAATCAGACTCTACTCGAGACCCACAACTGGCACGTTTTGCTTCGCCTGCAAAACTTCTCTTCAAAATTGATCAGGAAATGTTGGTCACAATGTGGGTAAAGCATGTCCCATTGCTAAATCATTGATTTGTTTCTAAATTTTGTTATTAAACTTTAAGAATGAGTCTTTAAATGTTAACTCTTACAATTTTTTCAGATTAGTTTTGGATAAACTGCACGGACCATTGAGGGTTCTTTAAAAATGTTACCATAAATAATGAATATAGCCTCGTTCAGAGGTATATTGGGAGATAAAAATTCAACATGCAAACACAATAAATGCACTAAAAACACAAAATACTCTAGATACACTATCCACTAGATACACTTGATACTCTAGGAACACAACATACACTACATGCGCGCATCAAATGTTGCGTGAGTCGATGTTGCGTGCATTTGTACAAAAATCCTTATAGCGTTTCTGCCATCGGTGAACTCTTTTGTGCCAGTATTATTAGAATAAAAATTACCGTAATTTGTGTTCTTTCACTTTAAAAAACTCCCTGACGTCGCAAGTTTCTAAGCTCGTATTGGAATGTTAGTGCGCACCAACAAGGCTGTTTTACACAATGCTTCACTAGCATTGTTTACTTCGTTACTTGCATTTACATGCACTATCAAAATAAGATTAATGCAACCAAGGGAATGCATTTATCATGTTTTCTCTCAATCATTTGTTCGACAATTGGCATAGGTATTACGACACTCATGTGTGAATATCAACCAAATATTACAATGTAGAATCATTTTAACAACCTATGTTATGCATTTCATGTATCAACTTTATTGGAAATAAACTTGTTTCGTTTCTTTTCTCTTGAAGAATTCCAAGACTTCGGTGACGTATTTTGTATATGTTAGGGGTAAGTTTGGGGTATTCAATGGCACGGGAAATTTAGTTTCACCGCTTGTCATTTCCCCTCCAAAGCACGTGCCAATCGTGGCTCAGGAAATATATTCGAAATGTTTAATTAAGAAAAAATATTTCAGAATGCTACAGACAGATTCATCGGAGACGAGCGTAATAATCTTTTTCCTAGTTGTGAGACTGCACCAAATTTAACAAGCAAATGCTAATAAAATAACGGCAAAAAATAATCGAGCTTTAGAAAACTTATTCAGCGATGAGCTCCCATTTACGTGAGATGTCCCCTCAGGGGGATACAATTATTGTATCTATGGGAACTAGCGCTCCCAGGGGGACAATGTGATGGCCTGAGCTGAGAGTTAGGTAGGCCTTCTTTTTGTTGAAATATAATGTTTTTGTTATGTTAAGGACCACCTTTTTTCGGTTCACTGCTGTCCTGTTTTTCAGCACCTACTACTGTCTTCTTCAACTTTGGTCTTGTTTCATAATCTTCTTTCACAACTAACTGTTTCTATGCCTTTCTGCGTAGATTCCGCGTTTCCTTAACTCCATACTAAATGGTGACTTCCTCCTTCCTCTCTTTGGATCGCAATTGTTGCTGGGTAGGGAGGCTAAAACTAACGACTAATCTAATCTTACGTGAGATGTTATAAATATCAGCCAAAAGACAGTTAGTACTTTCCTCCCGTAATTTCTAATTAGAGCAGCATACCAGTCTGTGAAGCGTTGAGTTTGTTGAGAACTTGCTTCCATTTCAGGTTTACATTTTAATAAAAAAAATAATTTTCATTTAGTAAGGACTTTTAACTCCAACACTGCATTTCGTTTATTTGAACAGAGTAATCTCCATTTCGCTCCCTTTTTCATTTTGTTCAGGGAAACATTTTTCATCCCAAGTCTTTACGGCCTAAATAAGTTAATTTTTTTATATAATACTAAGATAGAATGGAGGCAGGTGTTATTATTATTATATAAGAAAGTTTTAGCCTCCCTTAATTGCACGACAAAGATGTTCTTCGAGAGGAAGGAGGAAGGCACCATTTTGTATGGAGTTGAGGGAATGCGGAATCTATGCACAAGGTGCACAGAAACAGTAAGCTAAGAAAGAAGTTCATGAAACAAAAAGAAGTTCAAGAAGAAAGTAGTAGGTGCTGGAAAACAGGACAGCAGTGAACCGAAAAAAGATGGTCTGTAACAAAACAAAAACCTATTCTATTTCAACAAGAGGAAGCCTACCTAACCTTTAGCTCAGGACCTCACATAGTCCCCCTGGGAGCGCTAATTCCCATAGATACTATACCTGTATCCCCCTGAGGGGTATGGAGGCAGGTGGAAGAGTAAAAGAATTTCCATATTTTTGAAAAAATCGCTCTGGAAAAAATCGCTCTTTACTTCCAGTTCCGTATCGCGCTATTAGATTTTACAGTAAGTGACCGCTGTTACTTTACATTATCTTTTCTACGTCGTACAACTGGAAGCAATGCATGAACACCCCTTTCCCTTCGAAAAATCATCAAGTAAAATATTATCTACGTTACGCAGAATTTATATCGATTCTAAAGAGTTAGTTGTTCAGGTGTAAACTAACCACCAGTGCCAGATTTCAATTGTGATTATATAGCTATAGGAATATGAAAGGGACCACACCAACGTACAAGCAAGGAAGAAAAACAAACACGGATAAATTTGTAGGAGCATGTAACTGAAGACTTTAGAAACATAGCTGAAATACCGAAATGATGCTAACAATGGCCGTGGCCCCAATATTATACATAGCTTTAAAGGCTTTGCTAAAATTAGCTACAGTTCAGATTTGTCAATTTTAGAACCGTAATTCATTTTCAAACAAAATTTAATATGAACAGTCATCCTATGTATTTCTTACTCACTAACTATTCTTAACCGATCGCTTACAAAGTTTTCTCAGTTGCGCTTGTTTTTCTATACTCTAACCTAACGTTTTAGTTTTTTTTGTCTTCTCAGTTTCATGTGTCGACGAAGGTTCCCCCTTTTGTGCTTCCCATCAGGTGACTTTATTTTTTCTTACTTTTGTGATGTGATAAAAATAAACACAAAAATGTTCGTTTTTATAATTGGATTTTTCATCGTGCCTGTAAGGGGAACGCAGACTTTCTTATTCTCTTTTCTTATCGAAAAAAAGGAAATTTACAAGCAACATTTTTCAATAGACCTCTCTGTAACTACTCCATTTAATCAAGAGTCAAGCGTATTTCCTCAGCTTCGACACGCAAGGACGTTCATTAAATTTTATCAATCTATTCGACATTGTATTGCTTTTTTCTTATGGACGCTTAAAAATATGGTCAATATTGAATATAATGTTGTCAACGAATTTCATAATTTCGTTGGTATAGATGGGTAATATAGTCGATTATAAGACGTTTTACACGAATGACATTCTGCCCGGCGATGCGTTATTTTCGAATTATTCAACTTTGAAGCTGGCTTGTGCGCGCCATGGAAGCGCGCGTGGCTAGCGTATTTTAATCAATAATGGAAGCTAACCCCCCTATTACAAACGTAAAGAGGTTGGGTCGTGAGGGGTAGCCACAGTTCTTTTAGTGAAAAGTATAAATAAAGCTTCTAGCCCACCCGTTAGGATGACGATCGCAATCTTGTTTACATCGGCACAAAGATGGCGGCGCCCATGGCGGCAGCCATTTTCCTGTCGATGTCAACAAACGTCACTAGAAACCTTTATTTATAATTTTCACTAAAAGAACTGTGGCTACCCCTCACGACCCAACCTCTTTACGTTTGTAATAGAGGTTAGCTTCCGTTTTCATTGCAAAAACAAGGACTGTTTTTGCGCAAACAAGACCATTCAGGAGCGCCGTTCGTATAACTTCAAACTTGAATAACTCGAAAACTAAGCATTTCCGGGTACGTTGTCATTCATGTAAAACGTCTTAAAATCAACTATATTACCCATCTATACCAACGAAATTATGAAATTCGTTGACAACATTATATTCAATATTGACCAAAAATATCTGCTGTCGTCAACTTAATTTGAATTCTTAACAGTGAATTAGGTTCAGCCTTCAAGTTTTAGCTGACATTAAAAAGCAAAAGTTAAGTTCAGTCCAAAACCTTGAATCTAATCTGAGTTTGAAATATGTAGCGGCAATTCGGGTTCATATGTTACAAGGTTTTGCACACTATTGGTCACTTGGGGTTAAACTATTCATGAACGACTATTCTAATGTAGGAACGGCGAATGTTAGGTAAGTTTTTTCATAGACCTGAATTAAAAAATGCATTTTAAAGTCAAGACAAGCAAAAAACTTCTAGATTTCTCTCGTCTATATTTCATTGTAGATGAAATTCATTAGCGCTCGTGACCGTCCAATGTTACAAAATTTGTCATTACCGGGCGGTAATTAAATGCACTAGCGAACGATATGAGAGGTGGAGCAAGTCGAGCTGCAGTTTATACCCGGGCTGCTCAAGCTAGAACGAGAACTTCAGCGATTTATCGTGAGCAAAGAATTAATCACCTGCAAAGGATTCTCGTCATAAGCCTCCGCTAGTGTGATAAAAGAAGTGAATCTCACTGTACGACAAAAATTAAGGAAACGTTACAGACACACCAGGAAACGGTAGTGTACATGATGAGCGTAAATGCTAGAGAGGGGCGCGGCGCACTTACCAGGGCAGGGCGGCAGCAGTGTTTCCACGAGCAGGGTAATTACCCTAGTTTAGGGTTTTCAGGGGTACCTTAGGGTAATGAAAAATATGGGCAAATCTAGGGTAATCAGAGCTCCGTGAAGAAAGTGCGCTCCTAATTTACGAAAAATAGGAAATTGTAAGCCAATATGCAAGCACCCTACTGGTCACCACTTGAACGAAATTCAATGAAACGAGTCAGAATTTAGTGTTCACAAAACTGCACTGGTGCTGTGGTTACTGTCACACATTTGAATGTCATCAGGTATCGCTCTCAAAAGACGGCGTCAAGATACGAAGCCATAATATCACTAGTCCACTGCGTTTTGACAAATGATTCTGAGTTGCATTTCGTAAATAAAAAACTCGAACGGTGTCAGCAACAGGCCAGTCTACGAAATTCACTGTCCTGTTCTGATTGCGCGCTTGCCTATAAGCTTCAACAGAATATTGACAGGTATGTTTGTTGTACTCGTATTTTTAAACACCGCAGCCAATATATTCCATCGTAGAAATAATTAATAGGTTTCTTCTTGTGATAGTCATTGAATTAACAGCAGAGTTACCTCACAGCGCTGGTATTTTACCAGCTAATTAGATGGAAGGCGTCTTATTTCTTAGCCATGTTGCACGCCAACGAAGCATGTTTTTGTAGCGATGCAAACAAAAAAATTAGACAGACTTCTTTGACACTTCGAGTTACAAAAGGCGATAGAGGCGTATAGAAGAAGCTATAAAATTAGTATCAAAGTATTGAAACCAGGGCTGACACTGATGGGGGGATTTCCCCTAGATCTGGGGGAAACGCTTGTAGTTTAGGGGAATGGGGGAAACTTACGAAGAAACTACTAAATTTGGGGGAATTTGGCCAGGAATTATTTCCTATGCAAAAAATGTATACCTTGAATAATTTCAAATTATAAGTGAACGTAAGCTCATTCGGATGAAGATATTATGATGCAGAAAAGGAAATGCCCCTTTTAACGATGAATAAAACGCAATATCACGAAGTTTGAACGCGGATGGAACTGAGACTGGCAACGAGATTCACATGATCACATCGAAACAGCGAACAGTCTGATTCTCACAGCTCACTGAGCTACGTTTCGATAGTTCGCTTTGTAAAAGGAATAAAAAGGCAGATAGTGAACGTTGCGGGTGCTAGCTTCCTTCCACTGAGCGAATACTTTTTGATCAATATTCCCTTCATTAACTTGAATTATGTGATAACAATTCTAATAGATTAATTTTTGAATTCTGAGATTTTTATCGCATTACCTTCGGCAGAGGAGGCGGAACGCAGAAGTACTTAAAGATTAAATACTTGTGTGGTATCAAATTGCCAGATATTAAAAATGTGCAGCAGGCCTAGTTTTCAATCAGTAACTTTCAAAATTGATGTTTTTATTTGTCTGCCTTGTCATATCTTATATGCGTTACAGAGGCTAACTCTGTTACATGCTCTTCAGTAATTAGTTCAACTTAGAATGTCAACTTAACGTTTTAACAAGCAAAACTTTACACAGATGACAAATAGGTTCATTTTGATTCTTAATGCTATTTATATAAAAATTTCGTTATTTTATAGGTATTATTTTGTTTTAGAATGCTGATAATTTTTTCCCAATGGCATATCGAACCGAATCATCTTTTGAGAAACAAAATTTTTTACGCAGTCATTTAGTAGTAATTGGCTCGGTGCACCCGAATTAAAAACTCGTCTGAGAGGAAATAGTAATCCCAACTGTAGGTATTGTAAGTGCAGCTATATTATTTTGGAAAATTAAAACAAAACTATGCTCAGTGCGCCATAAGAAAAACAAACATGTTGCAGGTATCAGCGCTGATTTCGTAAGAGAGCCGTCCATGAAATCCAGTGGAATTATCATAGTGGGCTTACTCTTGTGGAAATTTTGACCAACACGACCTTTCCTCAAGTTTGTATAATTTCTTACCTGCGGGTAAAACAATTCACTCATGCAGCAAAATAGCTCACAAACTGTCAATGAAAAGGACGAAATTGCATTTGGATTTATTATACATTGAGTAATATCAGTTTCCATTTATTATATACCATTATACGTGTTTTTTTAAATTTTGGGGGATTTTTCCCGAATATGGGGGAATTTCTACCGCAAATCTGGAGGAAAGAGAAAAACCTCAGCGGCAGCCCTGATTGAAACGGGTTAGAATTTAGTGGGAGGGGAGGCGTGACGGGGAGAGGGGGGAGGGGAGGCATGAGGGGGAGTGTGGGGGGGAAGCGTGAGGGGGAGTGTGGGGGGAGGGGAGGCGTGAGGGGGAGTGGGGGAAGGGAGGCGTGAGGGGGAGTGTGGGGGAGGACAGGCGTGAGGGGGAGTAGGGGGGGAGGGGAGGCGTGAGGGGGAGTGGGGGGAGGGGAGGCATGAGGGGTATGTGGGGGGAAGCGTGAGGGGGGGTGTAGGGGGAGGGGAGGCGTTAGGGGGAGTGGGGGGAGGGGAAGCGTGGGGTAGAGTGGGGGGAGGGGAGGTGCGAAGGGAAGTGTTGGGGGAGGGGAGGCGTGAGGGGGAGTGGGGGGGAGGGGAGGCGTGAGGGGAAGTGTGGGAGGGGAGGCGTGAGGGGGAGTGGGGGAGGGGAGGCATGAGGTGGAGTGTGGGGGAAGCGTGAGGGGAAGTGTGGGGGGAGGGGAGGCGTTAGGGGGAGTGGGGGGAGGGGAGGCGTGGGGTAGAGTGGGGGGAGGGGAGGCACGAAGGGAAGTGTGGGGGGAGGGGAGGCGTGAGGGGGAGTGAGGGGAGGGGAGGCGTGAGGGGGAGTGGGGCGGAGGGGAGGCGTGAGGGGGAGTGGGGGGAGGGGAGGCGTGAGAGGGAGTGGGGGGGAGGCGTGAGGGGGAGTGGGGGGAGGGGAGACGTGAGGGGGAGGGGAGGCGTGAGGGGGAGTGTGGGGGGAGGTGTGAGGGGGAAGGGATGCGTGAGGGGGAGTGGGGGGAGGGTGAGACGTGAGGGGGAGGGGAGGCGTGAGGGGGAGTGAGGGGAGGGGAGGCGTGAGGGGGAGTGGGGCGGAGGGGAGGCGTGAGGGAGAGTGGGGCGGAGGGGAGGCGTGAGGGGGAGTGAGGGGAGGGGAGGCGTGAGGGGGAGTGGGGCAGAGGGGAGACGTGAGGGGGAGTGGAGGGAGGGGAGGCGTGAGGGGGAGTGGGGCGGAGGGGAGGCGTGAGGGGGAGTGGGGGGAGGGGAGCGGTGAGGGGAAGTGGGGGGGGAGGGGAGGCGTGAGGGGGATTGGGGGAGGGTAGACGTGAGGGGGAGGGGAGGCGTGAGGGGAAGTGAGGGGGGAGGGGAGGCGTGAGGGGGATTGGGGGAGGGTAGACGTGAGGGGGAGGGGAGGCGTGAGGGGGAGTGGGGGGGGGGAGGCTGAAGCCAACGAGGGTGCCCATCTTGTAGAAGTGTAAATGTGTTTCAAATAGAATTTCTGACCAAGAGCGTACACCTTTTACACCTTCACTTCGCTTTCGAGATAACATTTCACAGAAATATCGGTTACGAAAAACGCACGTGAACTTTATTGCAATGTCGTATCATTCTTATAAGGTTTCTGAAGGTACTGCAGTGTTTAAATGTACATGAAACTTAAAAGAATTCTGCTCATTATGATCCCTACAAGTACACAGCACGCTATTATATAAATCCCTTTTGATAAAGCAGCAAATCCTATAAAACCCACAAGTCAAAATTACGTCCAATTTAATTGATCTTGGAAATTCTAAATGAATCCATTTCCTCCTAAAATATAAGGTTTTCTAGCACTAAAAATAGAAACTGCTATATTCTTGGGCTTGAAAATCTTAAAAGAGTACCAAGTTCTCCATAAAAAAAGCCACCCCACCCACGTAATGTTAAATTCCATGGCGGGTTTTTGTGAACTCGAAAATTCCAAAGTTTTTCCTTCGAAAAAAAATACAACTCACGCGCGTAGGCCTCCCCAATTAAACCCACAGCATCAATCATGCCTGAGAAGTTGTGTAGGTCTTGTTCTCCACCGGGCCTTAATTGGAGTGAATTACTTGTGTGTGGGGTGCGGGTAAACATTCCCATGGTCGTGTACGACTCTTGTATCCTTGTGTAAACTGAAGACGGAGCTACTGGTGCACTCAAGCCTTGTTACATATATATATGTGTGTGATGGAACTTCTCACCCTCCCCCTCCCTACACACACACACCATCACATACCCCTACCACTTCCTCCTACCGACTTCTCTTTATTACAATATTTTTGGGGTTGTTTTCAAGTCATGTGATGACTGTAATAAATTTAAATACTGGTCTTTCTTTTTATCGTCTGGAACCTAAACTGTCCTCTCTACTGCTATTTCCTAATTAATTTTGATTTTTGCTAAGTTCTGAAACTCAATTGCACACATCAGATCCACTTTATGGCTACCTTTGGCCGGACACGATAGAAATGCTTTTATTCAATGCGAATGAAAACCTTTGCGCAAAAGAAAATTTAAGACTTTTGTCGTTTAATGAATATGTTATCAAAGCCGCCTCTTTTGTGTCATTCAGGCATCCCTTAACCACAGTGTCCTCAGGTCTGGACATATGTTAGTTTATATCCGAGAAAATCTACTTATATATAATTCACTAATAAGCAAAAATGATGATTACATACTCACAATCATATCGGAGCCTATATTTCACTTGTGGGAAAATCTCCCACTTGCTCGCGAGGTACACTTGTCAGTCGGAACCGTGGCGTGAAGTTGGGCGAGTTGCTTTGCTTCTTTCTGTTGTTTTCGGTCGTTTGCAGTCAGTGGGAAGTAATGTCGGTGGAGTTTTTTAGTTTTTAGTTAGGATTTAAGGTGAGCGCAGGTCTGTTGCTGCATTGGAGTCGTGTCCTGCCGGTGTCAACCCTCCAATTTATCGTCACAACACCCAAGTATCCTAATTTTCTTGCTGCTTCTGTGTTTCAACTATTTTTACGTTTGCGTGACTGTGGCTGTTATTCAGTTTTTGCTTATTTTGGGGTTTATTTAAATCTCTTAAAGGTGTTCAGGGTTTTAAACAATGAATTTGAAACATTGAATTGACGGCATATTGCCGCTACTATTAGGGATTGAGCTTTGCTCATATCTCGTTGTACTTAAATTTGAACTAATGGCATATTGCCGAACCTTATTAGAGATGGGGCGTTGCTCATTTCTCAGTGAATTTGAATTTTAAATATTCAGCTCCTAATACTTGAATGCGCTGCTACTCATCCATGAGCTGTTTTATAATTAATTTCCTCTGGGCCTATGACTTTCTATAAATTAAAACCTTGAACTATTCAGTCTATTCTTTCTGTCCTTACCTGAACACCTGCCTTCGACTGTTTTCCTCTAAATTTCCTAACATTCTTCTAAAAGTGGTATAATACCCACCAAGTGTGGCAATAAACTTGGGCGAGTTCTTGCAGGTTTAGTTTGTTCTAATTGATTTCGACTTATTTGAATTTGTTTTTGTTTGCTCTTATTGTTCGTTATTTTGGTTGTAACGTTCGTTAAACTTAGTTTTGTTAGTCTTCAGTATGATTTCTACGTTCCGTGCCATTGACACTGGGGGCACTCCACTGGCAGTTTTCTTTCTTCAGTCCAGCGTCTCGTCTTCCCCACCTCTAACGTGCAACTTCGTCTAGGCCTTGCGGGTGCGTTTAGGTGTGTTGTCTATATTGATATCTTGAAGTTATTTTCTGACTATAGTACTTTTGTTCCTGGTCTTGTTCTTTTGTTCCTTATCTGAACTTACCTTGTTATTGTTTCGCTTCAGGTCGGCATGTGGCCTCTTGCCCTGGCTTCACGCTCTAGCGGCAACGTTTCTGTCAAGCATACCTTGCTCTGCCCTGCTGAGACGCCGCTCGGTTGCTTTTTCCGTGCCTTGACGTTGCGAAGCATCCTTCCAATTCTGCCTTTGGGCGACTGTCGCACGCTATTGCAACTTTGAACTTTGAAACTTTATCTTAAAAACTTGAATATAAACCAATTACGGACACAGATGTGTTCGCTTTCTAAAGCCTTAAGGTAAAAACTGCCTTGTACGGCTCAGTAATAAAATAATAAAATTTGTACGACTTCTGTTCCTTGTCGATTATTAATGAAAACAAAACTGAAAATGAAAATGAAGTTGTGGAATTTCCCACACACTCATCAACATATATAATAACAACTTGCAACCGTACCCGAGTACGCATATTTCACTCGTCAAAAAATATCAAAATTCCTACCAACCATATCCCAGCACGTATATTTCACTTTCCAAGAAAAATTAAAATTACTTGCAATCATATCCAAACATAAATTTCACCCATCAATTCAATTGTTAGGGTTAGATTACTGTATCACCTTACGGATTCCATCCAGGATGGGATTGTACCCAGTCATTTACGCTACAAATGCTTGGATTAAAAACTTTTAAACTAGTTTAATGAAACGAATGCTGATAAAATTTTGTAACTGATTCATCTTCTGTAGCACAACTGTATTTTTTGTGGGATTCCTTATGTGTTTCTCTGAGATGATTTTTTTTTTAATTTCCCGAGAGTAGATTTTTTAGCGCGTCAACACGAAGTTCCCTTCAAATTAAAGATCAACGTATTCAAGTAAATAAATTTGCCATGCTAAATCAGGCTCAAAATGTATTTCTAAGTACGCTCACACAATTTGTCTGATTTTTGCCATTTCAATTCTTATGGTAGAGTTAAACATCGATGGCAATGCTCTGCAGTACACTATTTTCCATTTACTGAAATTTACTGTTATACCATGCTCGATAATGCTCAAAATGCATTTTCAACAATGCGTACACACTGTCTGATTTTTGCTATTCCATTTTTGATGCTAGAGTTAAACATCAATAGCAAAGATTTACAGTGCATTATTCTCAGTTTACTGAAATCGACTGAGCCACCTGATCGAGGAGCTCTCCGTTCAGTGAGGGTGCCCTCAAACCGCCCACTCATGTCTTCGATTTTTTCAGCTTCTGTTTATTTGTGAACTAGAGCAATAAAAGACGCGGCTCTCAGCAGGACTTCTGGTGCTGTCGGCTCGTGGACAAGCAGATCTCACACCTCTCTGGCCCGCACTTTTTGCATTTTTTGTTGTACGGAACATTTCTCTTGGGTAACGGAACTGCTTCCGATGGGGCGTGCGTTACTTATACAAATGTTTATAAGGTCACATTATGTATACAGGCAAATTATGTATATAGACATATTGTGTACATGGGCATATCATGAATACAGGTATATTATGGTTATATACCTGTATTTTGCATATATGTATGTATGGGTATATTATGCACGTAGGCATATTATGTATGCAGGAATTATGTATACAATCATATTATGTATATAGGCATGTTATGTATAAAGGCACCATTCCAAAATATCTTCATGTTCTGTAATTGCGACGTTTTCTCGACATCCTGTTTCGTACTACCACAAACGATTTTTATTTTAGTACCACCTCTATTCCGCCACCACCACCGCAATAATCATCACCACAACCTACCACCCTCACTTACCACCTACCATCACTACCTACTATACCCAACGTCACCACTTACAGCCACCATAGCAAGACTTTTCCATCACCACTCAACTCTACCACAGCAACTTACCACCTATCTTCACTACCTGTCCCCGAAACCGAGCTTCCCTCTCAGGCCTGCCACCACCAAATACCAATCACTACCACCTAACACCTATCACCACCACCTACCACCACCTAGCACCTATCACCCCCTTATCACCACCACCACCACCAACCTCCTCCTAACACCACCTTCCCTCACCTATCACCTACTACCACCTATTACCCCCTACCACAACCTACCACCACCTACCACCACCACCACCACCACCACATCACCTCCCCACACACGCCGGAAGCACCAGCAGCAGCAGCAGCTGCCTCACGGTCTCGGTGCATCGCTTTTTATTATAAATAAAAATGTACGTCGCCACGAGCCTGGCAAACCTGACATGACCGAACAAAATTCTGATTCCCTGTTCATTATGCATGGGGAAAGTCGCTGTCCTCCTACACTAACGAGGGCTCATCTTGAACTGGAAGTTTTGGAAATCATTTGACATTATTGCTTGGAGTCGAAATACGGTAAAAATTGGGACGTTTTTTAAAGCTGGTTAAAAACCCCGAGAGAATTTCTTAATGCCCTTCAATTCAATATTAATCCTTGAGGTTTTATGCTCGAGACATTGTTTTAAAGGTGAAGAAACCATGTTATTGGATAAATAAAAATTTATATTTTAGAGCAGACGTTTACCCAGAAGTGGGAGCGTAAGTCAAGAAAGTCTTTTTCATCTTCGCGACAGAATTATGTTGGACTTTTGTGGAAATAAACTTAAGAAATTTCGAACAAACATGGGATTGGAACTGATTGATGATATTCATGATTGATGTCGCAATAGCTTTTTATAAGATAAAGTCTTCTTATTTGTATGTATGAAGATCAATAATGATGGAAGGTATAAGCATTAACCCTAGAAGTAAACAAAATATTTTCCTCATTATTCAGAACTAAAACATTATTGTTTTAAACCATATCATAAACAATTCAAATAGGTATGAGTTATGAAATGATTGGGCAAATAGCAACGTGCAATTAATCATTTTTATTCATATTGTTGTGTATTGATTTGTGACACAGGAAGGTAATTTTTAGGACAGGTTCCTATATTAATTTATGTATTTCAATAATTCGCTTGATTTTTATACTAATTTATCATCTTCATAGGTTGAAAATAAATTCCTTGATCACATATAAGATCAATATAAGGCGAGTATATCGCCATACTACAACAAGGCTCAAGAAACCATCATATTAGACTCTTATCGGGACACACCCGTATACAGACGACTCGAGAGACGTATCGAACCACAAGGTATGACACATGTAACTGTGCAAACGTTAGACACATCGAAGCATATTGCACATCAAAGAACATGCAAAACATCGTTCCAAACGTTACACACAACGAAGCACAATGTCAATAATCCACATGCGCTCCGAAAATAAAACTCATCTCCAAACTAGACCGAGGAATTTCAAACATCATTTGCAGCACCCCAGTGCCCGTCATTCTCAAATTTAAGTCCTCACTTGAATACGAAGACAACATTTCATTGTACTTGTATTTATGACTACGAGGTTCGTATCAGCCCTGGATGTCTGTTAGGAACGCAGACAAGCGATCGCTGCTGCGTCGCACGCCTGCCTTTTTGCGCACACGCGACCGTTCCTCGCGCTTCCGATCTCCCCTCAGCGCCGGAAGCGGCACTGACCAGATTTCCGATTTAAGGTCATTAGGTCGCTCCTAAAAATAACACTTGGTTGGCCATAAAATCACACCTACGCGCTGCGGGGTCCAGGAAGAAGGGTGCGTGCGTGGACGTACATCTTTAGTTATTAGGTTCGATTAGATTTGGGTACTCGCACTTGGTTCATCGAAGAGAGATACTTGATGGTTGATAATTGTGCGAGCGTTGCACTTTCCGGCTATACTTTGACGGTTGGTTAATGGACTTTTGCAAGGAAGACCTTATACTTTCTAATTCGCTATAACATTTTGAGTTTTATTAAATACTGAGGTAAGAATTATCAGTGATCTTATTCTACTATTTTCCATAGGAATGGAACGAAATTTTCACGTCGAAAACTTTCAGAATCAAGTTAAAATATTATTCAATTAACACGCACATGAACATTGTGAATGACTTCAATCAGTTAATCAATCATCCAAACACATGAAAGTTCGTCAACTGGCAAAACTAATAAAAAAATTTTCCTCGTAAATTAAGGTGTGTAGGGGTTCAGCTTTTTTTTAAATTAACCCCATAATCGCGACGAAAATGCGCTACGGTCGGCGTTATCATACCGTATTTTGGAAAGCAGGAGTAAAATTTTGAGATTTCAATGAAATATTTCTCCATTAATCCGTTAATCCCAAATTTCAGTCAAAATTTCTTCAACCTATTAAAGATTCATTGTTAAATTAAATTTTGAGCGAATTAAAATTTTGTGGAATTATTTCAGAAAACCGTAAGGGAATTCAATTTCCAATCCGTTTTAACAGAATCTAACTTGAGAAAACGTCTAATTGTGCGAAATTCTATTTTAAAATAAAATTATTGTGGAATTGATTGTGCGAAATAAAGGTAATCGATATCATGTAGCAAGCCGTCAGTAGAATGGGAGAATTTTCCCTCACTGGAGTGTAGTCCCCTGCTCCCATACCCTCACTAATCATCCCCAAGAGGGTAACCGCACACGTTTTCTCTGCATAATCTCGATCAGGATAATCCGGATTACTCTGGCATATCACTCAGGATTAACACCGAATAATCGAAACCGGAAAGGCTTACTTATTCGAAGCCTTCTGACTGCAGATTTATGAGATGAAAGGGAGAAGAAAAGCTGCTAAGGGAGTTTGAAGTGCTTTTTTGGCAAACCTCTTGTGATTTTGTTTGTTTAAGGACGTAAGTGAAATAAAAGAACTGAATTTTGTGAAGAATTGGCTTTAGTAATAGTTGTTCAAAAATTTCCAAAATTAATATAAAACTATGAATGTTTGTTTCGGATGGGCGAATACGTTTATCAAAAGCTAGATCTTTTCATAGCAATTTTTACCAAGTAAAGGGTAATGAGCGTGTGATCTATATCATCAAAGAATTCATATATCCACTTTATTACATACACGGCCGCGTACGCGGTACATAAGGACAACGTTTAAAATTACAATAAGAACAAAGTCCAAAACCCCCCAGCATAATATCGGCGATTGTTTCCCTATTGAAACATAGTTTGGAACATTTCAGATTTTCACGATGCGCTAAAGTATTAAACCCATCTTGAAATATTGTGGAATTTGGTCCTTTTAATAATATTATTTCTATTATTTATAATGGCGCATGAACCTTTCGTACCGAAGATCACTAACAAAGGTTAAATCTTTTCCACTGTAATTGATCATCTAAAGATGATAGACAGTTGCTTTCTCATTTCAGGGTTGTGAGAATTCATTACAGATACATCAATTTTAACTATTACGATACAATACTGTCAAAAAAATAACTACACTCAGAGGGACGTGCTGACAAGTTACTATGTAATACAGTGATGTGTGTACCTATTTCACAGCTAATTCCAATTTCGCACATTTACTAAACGGTTGTTACATCTTCGACAACTTGAGGCTGCGTGAAGAGCGCTCTGAAAAACTTCAGCTGCAAGACTCACAATAGACACTTAACTTCTCTAGAAAATGAGTGATCATGTCTTGAAATTGGTTTGCACCAGGACAAATGAACTCTATTTACAAATATTGCAGACAACGCGTCATACAAATCTATTACTTCTGAGCCGCGGGAGTAATTATTTGCAGTGTTACTCTCTACTTTATACAGAATTCTCAATTAAATATGGGATAATATCAACATTTTCTTTGCTTCAAGGTCGAGCAGGAGACGGAAGTGACTCAGTGACTGTGACGACTGACGAATGCTGCCAGTTATGTTGACGGGCGACGGGGGAGTGCCAGACGGGTGTAGGGATGGGGTAGTCGTCCCGGAGAGAAGGGATAAAGCTAGGGAATTTGTGAGGGATGATAAAGAAGCTGCAGACAAAGCAGAGAGCTGTGGGAAGTTTGAGAAGTTCGAAAAACCTTGGAAAGACGGGAAATTGGTGGAGCTTTGATGGGTGCTTGAGGAATGCGTAACCACCGGAGATCCCCCGTACAAGCATGGGTAGTAGCAGTACGGGGGAATGCCGAGGGATCCTAGAGTCCCTAAGGGAGGGGGAAGGGAGCCGAAGGAAGGGAGGAGCAGGGATGGAGGGCCCCTTGGGGAGCCGATGTCCCCATCTGTTGAGCCCAGAAGCATTTGGTCGTCTCTCATCAGTGCCTTAAATGGAGAAAACGAATTGTTCTCAACTCGACATACTCTGAAAAATATAACTACACTTGCAGTTGATCCGCTCACAAATAATTATTTCACAAAGAAGTTTAAAATAATACTTTTTCAATTCATTGCCTTTTCAGACTGTGAAATATTATCATACGATTGCCGAATGTTCTGCCACAAGCACCAGTTAGAAACATCAGTTGTTCACGAGTGATATGATGGAGGTGAAAAAATTCATTAACTGAACTGAAATGACTAAAAAATTATAAAAAAAAAATTATACAAGTGAGGGAAAACATATTTATGATTAGGAAAATTTAGAATGACATTGTGTGAAAGCGATTCCAAGTAATTTAAATGTCTTTTTCAAACTGTCCCATTTTTCTTCAGTTAAGTAGTCAGCAGTTAGGCAATATGCAGTTCTATATTAAGTTTTCTTGAAATATTTGGTAAATTTTTAGCCGATCATTTGCTCATACGGTAAATTTGAAACAAACACACTTTTTGTTAAAGTACTTGTATATTATTGTGTTTGTATTTTTCCACAAATACATCACGAAACTCATCACTTTAATAACCCCAATTCAGTGGTAAAGAAAGTGCATAAAATAAGCCAAATAACATCCCCATGAAATCAATGATAAAAACTTCCAAACTAATTAAGATGCCATTTAGATCATTTATTTATGCTGATTTATTTATTGGATGAAAAAAAGTTCACTTCAGCTTCTCTAACCACAAAAAGGGGGTTGCAAATAAAGGTAGGAGAAGGTACCACTTAGTATGAAATAAGGGGAAAGGGGAATTCGTGTACAAGATGCGTCCTCACACCCTGTGCCTAGAAACAGCAAGGTTAAAAAATATCATAGAAACAAGATAAAAGTTCAACAAGAAAGTAATACGAACTGAATAAAAAAAACATAGTCCTGAACAAAACTTCAAACCTGTTTTATTTGAACAAATGGTAAGCTCTTATCGTGAGCTCGGAACCTCGCATCTTCCCCTCGGAGCGTAACTCCTTATAAATATAAACACTAGTTTTGTTCCCATAAATGGAAACCTTATTTTAATGAAAATACAGAATTTTATCCCTAAAATGAAAGAAATACGACAGAAAAGAAGAAGAAAAATACAACAACAAAACTATGACAGGAAAGAAGAACTCAAGTTATATAAAACTACATAACATTGACAGTAAAGAAGAACACGAGTTGAATGAAACAAATTATTTTCGATGGCAAAACTGATCTCGAGAACAAAATATCCCAATATTATGCGGCAGAAAATAAGAGGAGTAAAATAGAGCAGCATTACCTTGACAGCAAAGAAAAACACGAGTTAACTGAAACAACATTCTTTAAACAGCAAAAAAGACTACAAGTAAAAAATCACAATATAATGGAACTGAAAAGAGTAAAATCTAGCAATATTATGCGCCTGAAAAGTAGAGAAGTAAAAAAGAGCAGCATTACCTTGACAGCAACACGCCTGCCAGCGGACGCCTGCTCTCCGCAGCTCACCACAAGCTGCTTGCGCTTCGTCTTGTATAGCGGCGGTTCTGGAACCAAATCTTGATCTGCAAGGGATAAGAGAACAAGGTTAGAATAGTATTATATTTTAATGCTCGAAGTTGAATAATATATACAGTGAGAAAAATTACGCACGGACACTCCGAAAAGATTAGAATTGTGCTAATTTTAGCTGCTGGAATAGTGCTATTTTAGCTGGGTGTCATTCTTTATGACCAGTTTTGCGTGGTAAAAAATCAACTAATGCTGCGTAAAAGTCAAAGTCAACGAATAATTGATATGATGACAGTAGACACCTTAGCAAAATTGTTGTTATTCCTACGCAGAATTTTCAAAAGAAATCTCCGTAGCGTATAGTACCCCGAATTTGGTGTGTAGGGGAGCTCAATATTATGACCTGAAACGAAAAATAACGACAGCATCCAAGTCACATTTATCGACCCAGCAGGTAGAAGCATGCGGACCAGTTCCCTGGTTTTCTGTCTCTTCAGGCAAGGCATGAAAGAACGTAGCTCACGAATGCGGGTAACTCAGGGAACAACATTTAGTTGTTCATTGTTTTCTCCGAAAAAAAATCCTCATTCCGTACGCATTTGTAGCTAAAATTTGAAAAAAGAGCAATGATTCTCTCGCCTGTCGTCGCGATAGGTGCTAACATTATTGGCCCCTGAAAGAAAACCTACTCTCATTTTTAAGTTGTATTGTAAAAGTTTAACGTAATTCAGTATGAATTACGATGCGATTTTCTACATAGCTAGCGCACCAAATGTTATTTTGTAATGGACAAAGTTACGTATTTTTGTTTTGTGTAATCTTTTATACCATACTTTAACTACACGCGTACGTTTTTCTGAGTTGTACCCAGTCTCCATACGTAATTAACAAGCACAAATCTAACTATTTCAATTCATTTCTTCAATGATAGCAGTACCACTACCGCATGCACGTGCATAGAACTGTAATATCACTATATAATCGCAGCTCGAACTTGAAGATAACGGCGTTATTTTTATCGTTGGAGGCACACGAGCCCAGAAATAAGAACTCATTACCCACACACTCGAAGGTACTTCTCATCACCGCCACCGGGCAATCACGGTAATAGCAGCACGATCCAGCCACCCGGACCACAGCGTGCAAATCTGACCAATCGACCGAGCGTTTTGAGCAAGCGGCGGTCGATGCCTATTAAGGTTTTTTATCCACAGTAAACTTTAATCTGAGAGCGAAGGGTCATTGCCTAGTAGTAATAATCAAGCGGGGAAAAAACGGACGTTGCACAGCGGTAATTGCAATCCTCGCTGCAAAGGGCAGCCGCTAGTGACCCATCCGCGTGACGGGCGAGGTTTGACGTTCACGAGAGTGAGGGAAACGAGGGCTGGGAAAGAGGGTAGTCGTGGAGAGACGAGTAAGATGGATGCGAGCCTATTTTTATGAAGTTTTTTGTTCATTAAACATATTGTTATGCAGTTTTCTGCTCAACAAAGTGACGTTCATGGTGGTTTTAGGTTGAGAAAAACAGGAGATGGGATTCGGAAATACAGTATGCAGAAATACTCGTAGTGAAAAGAAACATGAGCTTGTGATACCGAGTTGAGCAAGTGAAGGTGGTATAGAGTATGATTGTACAACATACACCATACACCTTGTGGTCGAAACGTTCATTTTTTCGCTTTTATTTTTAGTTCTGACCTATTAAATTCTCTAAGAAATAATGTCTATTTTAAAAGTGACTATCCTTGCCATTTTATTTGTAGTCAAATTAACCAAGGCTTGCGGAAGCAGCTCAACAATAATTGAACTCTCTCTCGCAGTATCTCACGTATGAGCCGCGGGCGCATGCAGTGCAGGGTTTGAAGCTGTCATTTTTGTGTGTCAACATCGCATAATTAATTAGATAATTTCTACTGTATATCAAGACAGGCTCTACGAACTTTCACGTTAAACTATGGTGACATTTTGTTCAGGAAGACAACAATTTCGTACGGTTTTTCACGGACTGAGCGGCACTCAGAGGCAGTTTTGGTCTCGTTTCACCTACAAGCTTCAGCTCGGGGGGTGAATTTTTCATCAGTTGTCAAAATAGTGTTTTCCTTCACGTAAGATGCACCGTAGCCTGGCATGATGTTAGTCATGCACTTTTTCAAGCCTGAGCAACTCAACTGACGTGATGAAAACCAGATCACGCATGTATTTAAAAAAAATTAGCGAAAAACTGATGAGTAGACACAAGAGAATCAACCTTGAACTTGTTGAAATCAATCAATCATTCATTTTGCCTCGATATCATTCTTCATTATATTGTAATAATTTAGGATACCCAGGTGACAAAATGAAGGCGATCTTATGAAAGCGGAGAGAAGGGATTATTAAGATTTAGTATGGACTGGAGAAAATGGGGGATGCATGCAAATTAAATCTTTTTTTACAGGTTACGTTTCTCATAGAAACAGCAAGTTAGGACGGAAGAATAAGATAAAGAAGAAACAAAGAAGAAAGCATGATAACGAAAAGAAGCAAAACAGGAATGAAAAACAGAAGTCTTAAAAGTTTTTCTATAGCTGAGGTAATTTCAATCGTAACCTTCTGGAGACCCCAGCCCCTTTAACATAACAAAAAATATGCTAACTTAAATAACCCAAGTCTATCGCCAATCTGATGCCCTCTGAGTGAGAAATCACAAGCTAACAATAAAGGATCTAAGACAAACATTTTTCGTCCGTATATCACCGGACTTTCAAATAAAAAAAAGATTTGAAACGAGAAATGTTCATTGTTCTGCTATAAAATTAGGCAGACTCCGCGCCATACTGACTCGCTCGAAGTGTCCTCAAAAAATTGACGTCGAGGGAGTCACAAATATCCCATGACATATACTGCATGTAGCACAGATATTATAAGCTCTTATGCCCTCATTTGAAAAAAGTTGCGGTCAATGAACAAAATAACACCGTTATTGACAACGATTGGAATCGGAGTTTACCAATCTTGCTAAAATTGTATAAATGAGAAATAAGAAAGGATTCATACATTCACGAAATTTTCCTGTACAACAATTTGATCTATTATTTCTCAATTTTGTTTCCAACAATAAATGTCAGTATATTTAAGTGCAATTTCTCTTAAAAAGCACAACTCATACGAGATGCATTCAAAAAATATTACAATGGATCTATTTTCAACATGAAATGCGGCAAGGTCGATGCATTTCCCCAAGCAGTGTTTCTATCTTTTGGACCCTTTTTGAAGAAATCTGCACACCCTTTTAAGAGCCATGTTTTTGCTGCGTGTTTGTCTTTATCAGTGCTTTTAAAACGGACGCCTTTTAAATGTTATTTGTGTTTTAATTGAGCTGATAGGTCGAGTTTTCGGAAATCTTATTTTTAAAATGAAAGGAGAACCAAGGCGTATATAAACATTTTTACTTGTAAACGTTTCGGAAAATCTGGTTTCCATCATCAGTACTGAAAATGAAGTAACAGATAAAAAATGAAATTAGATGTCTACTACAATAAGAGAACTTCTAGTAACCTCAATAAACATGAAAAACAAAAAGCGAGTATAAACAAAAAAAAGGGGGAAAAGGTACTGCTAAAAACTATAATCGCACACCTACACAACCACACATACACACACCCACACAGACACTAAAAACTATAGGCATACCTAAGCTGTTGGGGCAATATGTTATTTTGCGGGACTTTGATCATTATTCAATTTCGGTTTAACTGTATATATGAATAGTGATTCTAAAACTCTCAGATCGCATTCTCTATTATTTTTAGCAAGAGTTGAAAAATTTGAGGTTTTAAATGGATGGTCGCACTTAAAACAATGGTCTCGGATTGCAGACTGAGAAGGGCAGGCGTATGGACGACCTGTACGGTGAGATATACCTGAATGTTGGCTGTGGCGAATAAACTGTTGGAGCATTGTGCTACCCACATACGATTGCATGCAACAATCACATTCATAGAGATACACACAACCACTTTGCAGGCATTCACTCACGCGTTCCTTCCTATGAAAAAATGAGGCTATTTTAAAATTGTTCCTATAAAATACACGAACGTCAATAGAGATAAAATACGTATGCATCAACGACATGAGTTCTTTCTTCAGTTCAGTATTCAAATAGCCGAGGTAAGGTAAGTTGACAAATACTTTTTCTTTTGCAGCCGTCAGAGTTAAAGGAGGAGAAGAAAGTTTTTATCTAAAAATGTTTTTACAATCCTATTAATCAGGTAAATTGGGTATTTGTTTTTAAGAAACATTCGGCGCAAGAATTCAACCTCTTCATGAAAAATTTGATAAGAACTAGAAATATTATAAGCTCTGTGCAAGAGCGTATTAACACATGATTTCACATATCCCTTGTAAATACAACTAAAATAATTCGTTGCAAGGCCCGTAAATGTGGGTTTTCTGTAAACCGATGTTAGCAACGTAGAATTATTTTTTCGAATTAACACGTCTAAAAACGGTAATTGGTTATTGTGCTCCATTTCCATTGTGAACTTGATATTAGAGTGAAAATTATTAATGTAATGAAAAAACATCTCAGCCTGATCATGGGAATCAAAAAGTGCAAAGGTGTCATCCAAATATCGTCTGTAGAATTTGGGCTTGAATTCATGCGGGCATTGCTCTAAAAAAGTTTTTTCCAGACTAGCTGAAAAAGAATTCGCAATTAAAGGCGAAAGGCTTGAGCCCATAGCCAACCCGTCAATTTGCTGATAAACCTTATCATTGAACAAGAAGTAGGAGTCTTTCAAAGCGATTTCTAGAAGTCGTTTAAGTTCAACCTTATCGTAATTAAGAATTTGCTCCCCCTTCTGGTAAATGCTGTCAAGTAGAACCTTAATTGATTCGTCCAGATGGACATTGGTATACAGCGATTCAATGTCATAACTACACATAAACATTTTATCCATATTCTCAATAGCAGACAGGTCACGTACAAATTGATAAGAATTTTCTACCATGAATTCGCTATTACAGTAAGGTATTAACAACGGCACAAGAATGCTACAGAGTTTAGAATTATGCGTACTACACGCAGATAAAATGGGCCTAATGGGCACGCCAGGCTTATGTATTTTAGGAAGACCGTATAAAATACCAATTAGAGAACCACTAGCTCTAGTTGAATTGTACATGGTTTCAGGTAATTTTCCCGAATCTTTGTCTTTTTTAAGTCTATAGTTTATTTTATTCTCTAGCTTCAATACAAGGGATTTTACATCAGTATTTTGCTCACGAAAAACGGATTTATCGGACAAAATATCTTCCACTTTCCTGATGTACTCGTTTTTGTCCAAAATCACAATTCCATTCCCTTTATCAGGTTTGGTTATATAAATTGATTTGTCACTACTCAAATTCCTAAGGACTGAAAAATCTTATTTCCCAAACACTGCACAAGAGTTCTGATGACCATCAAATCTGCTGTAAAATTTATGAGCTAAAGTTCTAAGTTTCATTTTAAAAATTTCTTTGGCGTTATCAATGGACGGAGTGGTTGCCAACTTGGACATGCTATTAAAAAGCTGCTCAAAACATAAAAAGTAACGATGAAAATTTAATTTTGAGACCGGCAAACCAAACTCTAAACCTAAGCATAAAACTATTGCTCCAACAGCTTAGGTATGCCTATTGTTTTTAGTGTCTGTGTGGGTGTGTGTATGTGTGGTTGTGTAGGTGTACGATTAATGTTTTTAGCAGTACATTTCCCCCCTTTTTTTTGTTTATACTCGCTTTTTATTTTTCATGTTTATTGAGGTTACTAGAAGTTCTCTTATTGTAGTAGACATCTAATTTCATTTTTATCTGTTACTTCATTTTCAGTACTGATGATGGAAACCAGATTTTCCGAAACGTTTACAAGTAGCAATGTTTATATACGCCTTGGTTCTCCTTTTCATTTTAAAAATAAGATTTCCGAGAAATCGACCTATCAGCTCAATTATTCTTAATAGGTACCGAGATCCAACCTTTAGAGTGTTCCGCAATCTTGAAAAGAACTGGAAAAAGAAAGCTAAGGCAGAATGTGATATTGAATTTTTACGTGCCTGCTACTATTATGAAGTGGTACCGAAGTTTCTCCGTGTTCGTCTCTATCGTCGCCAACTTGAACATTCAGACCTGTGGAAAGCCCTACAACGGAAGCTTTTTTGGAATGAGCTGAAGTTCAAGCAGCGCGGTCTTCGTAAGTTGGAGAGACAGCAAGGTGATTTTCTCAGCAGCCTAAAAGGCAAAGTCTCAGCAATCGATTTTGCTTGTTTAAAACTGTGGTTGAACCGCAATCAGGTGCAATATCGCGAGAGTGTAAAATTAGTGCAACATAATAAGCTAGCCAGGTTGAGAGTGTCTCATTTGTGCAATAGTATAGATCCATCTTCGGTAATTTTTAACTTTTCTGACCGTATTTTATCAGTGGATGAAACCCGTATTTTATGCTTAGGTTTAGAGTTTGGTTTGCCGGTCTCAAAATTAAATTTTCATCGTTACTTTTTATGTTTTGAGCAGCTTTTTAATAGCATGTCCAAGTTGGCAACCACTCCGTCCATTGATAACGCCAAAGAAATTTTTAAAATGAAACTTAGAACTTTAGCTCATAAATTTTACAGCAGATTTGATGGTCATCAAGAACTCTTGTGCAGTGTTTGGGAAATAAGATTTTTCAGTCCTTAGGAATTTGAGTAGTGACAAATCAATTTATGTAACCAAACCTGATAAAGGGAATGGAATTGTGATTTTGGACAAAAACGAGTACATCAGGAAAGTGGAAGATATTTTGTCCGATAAATCCGTTTTTCGTGAGCAAAATACTGATGTAAAATCCCTTGTATTGAAGCTAGAGAATAAAATAAACTATGGACTTAAAAAAGACAAAGATTCGGGAAAATTACCTGAAACCATGTACAATTCAACTAGAGCTAGTGGTTCTCTAATTGGTATTTTATACGGTCTTCCTAGAATACATAAGCCTGGCGTGCCCATTAGGCCCATTTTATCTGCATGTAGTACGCATAATTCTAAACTCTGTAGCATTCTTGTGCCGTTGTATAATACCTTACTGTAATAGCGAATTCATGGTAGAAAATTCTTATCAATTTGTACGTGACCTGTCTGCTATTGAGAATATGGACAAAATGTTTATGTGTAGTTATGACATTGAATCGCTGTATACCAATGTCCATCTGGACGAATCAATTAAGGTTCTAATTGACAGCATTTACCAGAAGGGGGAGCAAATTCTTAATTACGATAAGGTTGAACTTAAACGACTTCTAGAAATCGCTTTGAAAGACTCCTACTTCTTGTTTAATGATAAGGTTTATCAGCAAATTGACGGGTTGGCTATGGGCTCAAGCCTTTCGCCTTTAATTGCGAATTCTTTTTTAGCTGGTCTGGAAAAAACTTTTTTAGAGCAATGCCCGCATGAATTCAAGCCCAAATTCTACAGACGATATTTGGATGACACCTTTGCACTTTTTGATTCCCATGATCAGGCTGAGATGTTTTTTCATTACATTAATAATTTTCACTCTAATATCAAGTTCACAATGGAAATGGAGCACAATAACCAATTACCTTTTTTAGACGTGTTAATTCGAAAAAATAATTCTACGTTGCTAACATCGGTTTACAGAAAACCCACATTTACGGGCCTTGCAACGAATTATTTTAGTTGTATTTACAAGGGATATGTGAAATCATGTGTTAATACGCTCTTGCACAGAGCTTATAATATTTCTAGTTCTTATCAAATTTTTCATGAAGAGGTTGAATTCTTGCGCCGAATGTTTCTTAAAAACAAATACCCAATTTACCTGATTAATAGGATTGTAAAAACATTTTTAGAAAAAAAACTTTCTTCTCCTCCTTTAACTCTGACGGCTGCAAAAAAAAAAGTATTTGTCAACTTACCTTACCTCGGCTATTTGAATACTGAACTGAAGAAAGAACTCATGTCGTTGATGCATACGTATTTTATCTCTATTGATGTTCGTGTATTTTATAGGAACAATTTTAAAATAGCCTCATTTTTTCATAGGAAGGAACGCGTGAGTGAATGCCTGCAAAGTGGTTGTGTGTATCTCTATACATGTGATTGTTGCATGCAATCGTATGTGGGTAGCACAATGCTCCAACAGTTTATTCGCCACAGCCAACATTCAGGTATATCTCACCGTACAGGTCGTCCATACGCCTGCCCTTCTCAGTCTGCAATCCGAGACCATTGTTTTAAGTGCGACCATCCATTTAAAACCTCAAATTTTTCAACTCTTGCTAAAACTAATAGAGAACGCGATCTGAGAGTTTTAGAATCACTATTCATATATACAGTTAAACCGAAATTGAATAATGATCAAAGTCCCGCAAAATTACATATTGCCCCAACAGCTTAGGTATGCCTATAGTTTTTAGTGTCTGTGTGGGTGTGTGTATGTGTGGTTGTGTAGGTGTGCGATTATAGTTTTTAGCAGTACCTTTTCCCCCTTTTTTTTGTTTATACTCACTTTTTGTTTTTCATGTTTATTGAGGTTACTAGAAGTTCTCTAATTGTAGTAGACATCTAATTTCATTTTTTATCTGTTACTTCATTTTCAGTGCTGATGATGGAAACTAGATTTTCCGAAACGTTTACAAGTAAAAATGTTTATATACGCCTTGGTTCTCCTTTTCATTTTAAAAATAAGATTTTTTATTTGTGTTTTGTGAATAAAAAAGTCGGGGCTAGATCTGGGCTATAAGGTGGATGTAGTAGTAATTCACATCGAAATTCTCTCAAAACTTCTTTCGTAACACGAATGCGCTGGGGCGTTGTCGTGATGGAAGAGGATTCCACGATGGAGTTTTCCCGGACGCTATTTTGCAAATTCTGCTCTAAATTTTTTCATAACTTCTACATAATTAGCTCCCGTGACAGGTTTTCGACCTTCTATAAAGTCTACAAGCACAACTCCTTCAGAGTCTTGTTGGCACTCAGGTCACGAGAGTATTGCGTGCATTTCTTGAATTAGCCTCGTATATTTAACACGTCTACGTTTGTACGGTAACAGAATTATAAAACCGACTTTAATACTCTATTGCATTTCCATCCTTTCTAAGAAGTGCGAAAAACATAATTGCATGACATTATTTTACCTCGTACGCTAAAATGTATTTTGAAAATGGTAGTGAAAATACTGAAATGCTACACATTAATACCGGTAACTAGATGAGCGTTATTCCTATTTAATACACATATGCTGGCAACGTAATGGCGAATCTTTCAAGGTAGTCATGTACATACGCTGAAATCATTTTCATTGCATCTGTAGCTCAAAATTCATCGAAAAAAAGTTTCTCAGAAGAGTCATAAAACTTTACTCGTATATACAAAGGTGTAACTCTTTATAAGTTCACGTCGTCCTCGAGACCGTGTACATTAACCTGTAAAAATTTTGCTTGTTTTTCTTTGGTCTTTTCTTTCAGGATCTTTCTGAACGAATATTACGAGCGTACAACAGCCACACACATAACTGCATACAGACAGGCAGTTTAAAATATTTTCCTCCTGATTAGTCGAACCGAGCAATATCTTTGTAAATGTGGCTCGAATGAAATAATAAGAATACAAAGTAACTTTCGCAACGTTTTGTATACCTAAAGACCACTTTATACACATCACCAAGTTGAATAGCGGACAGTCTTGCACTATATTCCTTTGTTTTCCACTCATGTATTTGTACCAGAATGAAGTCCCAGGCAAGCTCTATTTTTACTGACACACGCTAGCCATCGTTTTTTGCCAACATGACGTAACGTCATGAGCAGTTCAATATGCAACCAAACGCAAGGATCCAAACTGTCTCGCAAGTTATACTGATCCTGATGCAAGTAATCCAGTACGTCAATGAGAACGGGAGTAAGTTGGCGATTAAGTCTTGATAAACATATCGCACAGCATATTAAATACCATTTGTTGAATGGTACTTTTCCGGTAAAAAATTTATATCGTATATCCACGGAATTTTGTTTTAATTCTCGTGATGATGACGGAAAACTTGATTTGAAATTGTACATTATGAGTCAAGAAAACAAAAGTGAGAAGTGAAAAACACTGAGTTAAGTGAAAAAACAGTGAAAAGACCTTAATTCTGATCGATTACGACTTATGCAGTAGGTACTTCCCATAAAAGAAGAAAATTAAAAACGCAAGAGGGCCGTTTCTTTCATGATGAAATACAAAGCGGAGTTTGCCATTCTCCATTTCATATGCCCAAAAAGTTATTTAAAATCAAACATTTTAAGTTGAGATTAACCACATGAATTAAAGATCTTTAAAAATATACGACAACATGCAAGGTTGTCAAATGAATTGAACATAGGTCAAACGAAAGACATAGATTTCCTGAATTATTATGTTACGGGTGTGCAGTGTTTACAATCCAAGTTGAAAGGAACTCCAGAATTTCTTTAAAATTGGCATGCGAATAATTTGATATGAACATAAAATCACGAAATAATGCATCGAATCTGGCAGAAGTAAAGCTCATACAATCCCGTGCTCACTATGCAATGAGCTCTAAAATTCAGCTACAAGCGCACAAAATAAACAACAAAAGAGCGCACCGTAAAATCTACTAATCCATCACAGGAAGGAGAAGTTTCAGCTGTGTAGCGGCAGGAGGGCGGCGAGCGCCACAGACATACACTACCCACACATGGTCAATGCACATGTACGCGCGTGTATAGAAGCACGCCATTGTCCCTCAACGCACACGCATGTGTACGTAAGTTCGCGCATTACACCCTCACTCCACTCAAGTGCGAGCGTTGTGCACGTACGTGTCAGAAACATGATGCGGGAAAACGCAGGCACGTCGAGCCTCGTCGATGGACAATACAAAACTTTCTAACACAACATTCTCGATAGGTTGAAATGCACTAGAGCACCAATATCCGACTGTACAATCCAAATATCGTTTTTCCACAAAAAATATTTGATAACGCGACCAGTAACAATTTGCCATATAATCTGGTGAGAAATCAGGCACTGACATGACTGTAAAACCTGAATTTCGGTAGTCACAGCAGTAACTTTATATTGAGAAATTCCACTTTCCGAAGCTAACATGACTATCGCTTGAGTAGTCACAGGAGTAACACACAAGGAAGTTTCATTTTCCGTAGCTAACTTTTTTGCCAAAGCATCCACAACTTCAGAGCTGCAGTGCAGGAGCTTTTATTCTTGAGCGGCTGGAATCATAAATGCACCGGCAAAAATTTAGACTGGGTTTAGTCTAATAAGCAGAATACTCGAACGTAACAAAAATTCTGCCCTTCTGCCAACCTCAAAACGGAACGGGAACACCCAAAAAAATCTACCTCCAACCCTAAAAGAGAACGGGAACACCCAAAAAAATCTACCTCCAACCTCAAAACGGAACGGGAACACCCAAAAAAATCTACCTCCAACCCTAAAAAGAGAACGGGAACACCCAAAAAAATCTACCTCCAACCCTAAAAAGAGAACGGCAACACCCAAAAAAATCTACCTCCAACCCTAAAAAGAGAACGGGAACACCCAAAAAATCTACCTCCAACCCTAAAAAGAGAACAGGAACACCCAAAAAAATCTACCTCCCACCCTAAAAAGAGAACGGGAACACCCAAAAAAATCTACCTCCAACCCTAAAAAGAGAACGGGAACACCCAAAAAAATCTACCTCCAACCCTAAAAAGAGAACGGGAACACCAAAAATATCTACCTCCAACCCTAAAAAGAGAACGGGAACACCCAAAAAAATCTACCTCCAGCCCTAAAAAGAGAACGGGAACACCAAAAAAATCTACCTCCAACCCTAAAAAGAGAACGGGAACACCCAAAAAAATCTACCTCCAACCCTAAAAAGAGAACGGCAACACCCAAAAAAATCTACCTCCAACCCTAAAAAGAGAACGGGAACACCCAAAAAATCTACCTCCCACCCTAAAAAGAGAACGGGAACACCCAAAAAATCTACCTCCAACCCTAAAAAGAGAACGGGAACACCAAAAATATCTACCTCCAACCCTAAAAAGAGAACGGGAACACCCAAAAAAATCTACCTCCAGCCCTAAAAAGAGAACGGGAACACCAAAAAAATCTACCTCCAACCCTAAAAAGAGAACGGGAACACCCAAAAAAATCTACCTCCAACCCTAAAAAGAGAACGGCAACACCCAAAAAAATCTACCTTCAACCCTAAAAAGAGAACGGGAACACCCAAAAAATCTACCTCCCACCCTAAAAAGAGAACGGGAACACCCAAAAAATCTACCTCCAACCCTAAAAAGAGAACGGGAACACCAAAAATATCTACCTCCAACCCTAAGAAGAGAACAGGAACACCCAAAAAAATCTACCTCCAACCCTAAAAAGAGAACGGGAACACCAAAAATATCTACCTCCAACCCTAAAAAGAGAACGGGAACACCCAAAAAAATTTACCTCCAACCCTAAAAAGAGAACGGGAACACCAAAAAAATCTACCTCCAACCACAACAGTGAACTGGAACACCAAAAAAATATTTTTTATCACCACAAGATAAACAACAGCGAATTTCCCAAAGTGTCGCAGGGTCGAGTGAATGACGAGTTTTCGTACGACCTTCCCCACCACAACCCCTGTAACGACTGCAAGACACGGGGAGAGTTTAAATAGCTCTCTTCCCTGACACGGTCGGTGGAACAAAAACACTACGGCTCGTTTGCGGCGATATATTTATTTTTTCTGCGTCATTGCTCTATTACTTTGTCTTTCTTTTTAATTGCTTCTTCTTGTTGTTCTTTTCTGTTCACTTTTTCCAGGTTTTGTGCAGGTTTGTCTGGTTGACTTCTTTTTTCATTTTTCGATGATGTGATTTTTATTCCTAGAGTAATGACTCGGTGGATCAAGGCCCTATTTTTATATGATTCAGGTTAATATTCTTTTCGAACGTAAACTAAAATTTTGTGAAAAAACTCACACTTCGATTTGATGAAAATCCCACTTGTTAATTTTATAAAAATCCCACACTTTAACTTTATAGAAAACCCACATTTCAATTTTATGAAAATCCCACACTTCAATTTTGTAAAAAATCCCACCCTTCAATTTTATGAAAATCCCACACTTTAATTTTATAAAAGTTCCATGTTTTCTCCCATCTGTTATTTCCGGCGAACTCTGTGCTGTAACTTCGTGCGTACGTTTGTGTGCGCTAGCCTAGCATTGCAGCGCTTCTTTCTTTTCTATTTTGAGATTGAGAAAATTTTCGAAAGTGTGATGAGGATTTCAGCCAACAAATGGCGTATAGCTTTTCTTTTATTTATTCGATTGTTTTATTATTTAGCGATGAATTACAGACATTTCTTATTGACGTGTGTGGTCGAACTATCGAGTGTAAGTATTTATTTGTTTGCTGCTCTCATATATCGAGTCGTGTAGATCTTAGGGATATATGAGGGACGTCAACGCCTCTCTGGGGCCAATACCTCAATGGGGCCAATACCTCAATGGGGCCAATACCTCACTGGGGCCAATACCTCACTGGGGCCAATACCTCACTGGGGCCAATACCTCACTGGGGCCAATACCTCACTGGACCCAATACCTCACAGGGGCCAATACCTCAATGGGGCCAATACCACACTGGACCCAATACCTCACAGGGGCCAATACCTCACTGGACCCAATACCTCACAGGGGCCAATACCTCACAGGGGCCAATACCTCACAGGGGCCAATACCCCAATGGGGCCAATACCTCACTGGACCCAATACCTCACTGGGGCCAACACCTCACTGGGGCCAATACCTCACAGGGGCCAATACCTCACAGGGGGCCAATACCTCACTGGACCCAATACCTCACAGGGGCCAATACCTCACTGGACCCAATACCTCACAGGGGCAAATACCTCACAGGGGCCAATACCTCACTGGACCCAATACCTCACAGGGGCCAATACCTCACAGGGGCCAATACCTCAATGGGGCCAATACCTCACTGGACCCAATACCTCACTGGGGCCAACACCTCACTGGGGCCAATACCTCACAGGGGCCAATACCTCAATGGGGCCAATACCTCAATGGGGCCAATACCTCACTGGACCCAATACCACACAGGGGCCTATACCTCACTGGACCCAATACCTCACAGGGGCCAATACCTCACAGGGGCCAATACCTCAATGGGGCCAATACCTCACTGGACCCAATACCTCACAGGGGCCAATACCTCACTGGACCCAATACCTCGCAGGGGCCAATACCTCACAGGGGCCAATACCTCACTGGGGCCAATACCTTACTGGGGCCAATACCTCACTGGACCCAATACCTCACAGGGGCTAATACCTCACAGGGGCCAGACTTCAGCTTCACCCTGACCTCCCCTCTGCCCCTCCACCTGGGATCTACAGATCCGCCTGCTTCCCCTCCACCTGGAGATGCAACCCAGTTCACGTCACATTATATTTTTATTTAAATATCAAATTATATTCAAAATATAGTGTGACTCCATCAAACTCTCAATCAGTTTGATATTAGAGTCACATATTTCATGGGCCGTGGCTGTTGGTTGCCGAAAACTTACCAATATCTGCGACAAATAGTTCTTCTAATATTATTCTGCTACTGGTTTAGTATATTTATGTTACAACTCCTGCTGCTGCGTTCTTGGTAATGACGTCAGGGTTGTTGATATTGTGCACGGTCCATTGTTGTGTTAACAGTACACAACAGTACTGTTGTACAGTGTAAACAGTTCACAACAGGACTGTTGTACAGTGTAAATAGTACACAACAGGACTGTTGTACAGTGTAAATAGTACACAACAGTACTGTTGTACAAGGTAAACAGTACACAACAGGACTGTTGTACAGTGAAAACAGTACACAACAGTACTGTTGTACAGTGTAAACAGTACACAACAGTACTGTTGTACAGTGTAAACAGTACACAACAGGACTGTTGTACAGTGTAAACAGTACACAACAGTACTGTTGTACAGTGTAAACAGTACACAACAGGACTGTTGTACAGTATAAACATAACACAACAGTACTGTTGTACAGTGTAAACAGTACACAACAGTACTGTTGTACAGTGTAAACAGTACACAACAGTACTGTTGTACAGTGTAAACAGTACACAACAGGACTGTTGTACAGTGTAAACAGTACACAACAGTACTGTTGTACAGTGTAAACAGTACACAACAGTACTGTTGTACAGTGTAAACAGTACACAACAGTACTGTTGTACAGTGTAAACAGTACACAACAGGACTGTTGTACAGTGTAAACAGTACACAACAGTACTGTTGTACAGTGTAAACAGTACACAACAGGACTGTTGTACAGTATAAACAGAACACAACAGTACTGTTGCACAGTGTAAACAGTACACAACAGTACTGTTGTACAGTGTAAACAGTACACAACAGTACTGTTGTACAGTGTAAACAGTACACAACAGTACTGTTGTACAGTGTAAACAGTACACAACAGGACTGTTGTACAGTGTAAACAGTACACAACAGTACTGTTGTACAGTGTAAACAGTACACAACAGTACTGTTGTACAGTGTAAACAGTACACAACAGTACTGCTGTACAGTGTAAACAGTACACAACAGTACTGTTGTACAGTATAAACGTACAAGTTCTGTTTGTCCGGGTTCAGAATTGTACTGAATGCGCGCGCTATTATGTGAAGAAAAAGTCCTTCTAATTTCATACAGTTTTATGTTGACTTTATTTTTTGAGGTAGTTACCTTTTAAAAACATATTTATTTACGTTTTATCCGTTCCACTTGCCAGCGTAATTTTTCTAACCTTTCTCTGTTTTCCGTGCGAACACTTCTGTTAAGTTTTATCTATTCCCGTTTAAGAGTATCTCCTTTATGCTATCCAGCAACAAACATCCTCCTTAATCCTTTATCCATTTTCTCCACGAAAATCTCCCTTTATTCTAAATTCACCCCTCCCGCCAGGAGCATCCTGCATCCACTGCCATTTAAGAGCATCCTTATTTATCCTTTCCTCATTCCCCCAGCGAGCATCCTTCATCCCTCTGCACACCCCGCCCCAATAAATGTCCCTCCGTCTCATTCCTTTTTGTCCCCCTCCCCTCTGTCCCTTCCCCTTTGTCCCCTTCCTCTCTGTCCCCTTCCCCTCTGTCCCCTTCCTCTCTGTCCCCTTCCCCTCTGTCCCCTTCCCCTCTGTCCCCTTCCCCTCTGTCCCCTTCCCTTCTGTCCCCTTCCTCTCTGTCCCCTTCCCCTCTCTGTCCCCTTCCCCTCTCTACCCTTCCCCTCTGTCGCCTTCCCCTCTGTCCCCTTCCCCTTTTTCCCCATCCCAAACGTCCCCTTCCACACCTTGTCCCCCCGAGGAGGGCGCTGTGGGGAGTTATGGCTCCAGGGGGGACGGGCGCAGGGTTACCAGGTCACAGAGGACGCTCAAGGGGAGCGCCAGACAAAAAAAATCACTCGAGAGCTCGACCGAACAATCGATGCCTTTTTCCGTGCTTTTGTGACCGTGATAATGGCGGCGGTTAATTGACCCTGGTCGGAGCTTACATATGTAGTGGCTACAGCTGCACGGCCTGTGGCACACGAGGTCCTTACGTTATTATACTAAATGGTTATTTCCTCCTTCTTCTCTTCGGAGTGCTTTTTTGAGCGATGATCGAGGCTTGAACTAACATCTAATTTATTCCTTATGTTATCATTATTATTTATTATATTTACTATTACTATTAATGTTTATTAGTATTATTGTTTCATACGATGTTTCACCGCCGAAGACGTGATCCTCGCGTTATTCCGTCCATTGAGTGAAAATTAATTACATTTTCGTGTTCCTCGGAAGAGTTTGTTCCAGTTTTCACGTGTTTCGTGTGTAAAAAAAAATTACGTGATTTTAATTAAGGGTTGCATTAGTTTTATTCCCTCAGTGGGACGCAACTGTTATATTTAAAGGTATTAGCACTCCCAGGGAGAAAATATGTGAGGTCCCGAGATGAGAGTTACATTGGCTTTCTTTTTATTGAAATATGTTTTTATGTTATGCTAAGGTTCACTGCTGCTCTGTTTTCCAGCACCTACTACTGTCTTCTTCAACTTTTTTCATGTGTCATAAACTTCTTTCTTAACTCATTCTTTCTATGCCCAGTGTGTATTGAAAGAGTGTGTATCCTTATTCATAAACAAAATTAGAACTTCCAAATTTATTCCTCACACAATATTCTTGGAAAGTAATTTCTGGTAATAAATGTACAGTGTTATTTGTTCCTCATTAGAAGGAAATTCATTTTAAAATTTTATATTTACACAGAAACATCAAAACAATTGAAAGAAACATTATTCAGGGTGTCTCCTGATATTTCATTTTCAAATTTTACTACTTTTTACGACCTTCAACAGCAAAAAATGACTTCCTAATTTTTACATAATGAATGTGTCCAAATGTGCAAGATGTAAGAAATCATCCTATAGTGAGTAGTTTGAGTCAATAATACACGTCATAGGATGGTTACAAAAATTTCACGGTGATTACTATATAAATACTGAATCAAAAATTTATTACTAAATGAAGCATCCAACACATGATTACAAAAAAAAACAATTTTTCATGTACCCCTTCCCAAATGGACCCTAAAAAATGTTTGGCAAAGACCCTGTCTTACCATCTTTCAACAGTGAGAGCAACAGCTCATCAAATGCGAAAATATAAAGTGACTGGAAACTAATAAACACCGCGGAATTGTCAAATCCCCTAACAGAAATATTTCCCATTAACTGCAGCAAATATCTGATTCTGATGTAGTAATGAATTGATGAAATTCTTTAAACTCTATATACATATGTATATTACTTTCAATGTTCAGTGAATTATCCCACTTCACTATTTTTTACAACCCTGACAGGTAAAGTTGACCCCTGAGGCAAATTTCACTACTCCTTACTTCCTTTTTTGCTACTTTTCAAATTTTTCTACTTTTTACTACTTCACTGCCAAGTAGACATCCTATTATGAGAATGAAAGAAATGTCCATAAGAAACATAAAGCATGAGTACTGAATCATAAGAGATACTTCACATTTCATCATGAAAGGTCTTAGTTTACTTGAGGTATCAGCAAAGGCTTCATTGGAGGAATTGCATGAAAAGAACTATTGTCTCTAGCTTCAGACTCAAGCAAATCTAGATGGATTTAACTCACTGAGTTTCAAAAGTTTTATTGACTCTGGGCTGTTATCAATGGGAGTATCACATATTAAATTTTGACTGTTAAATGAAACAGATTTACCGAACAAGTCTAAACTCTTATTAGGAAGTGACTAAGAATTAAAGGGAACTAAGAGCTGTTCCCTTCATTTGCATTATTAGATGATTCTGAAATTAATAAATCATTAACACAAGGTTTGGAGGCAGTACCAAGTACATCAGGGCAAATGTGAAAAACTAAATTATTTCTTTTCCAACTTTTCAACGTTACAAAATCTTTCCAGAACATCACGGTAAGAACAGTAGTAAGAAATTCACAGAACAAATTTTGGTTGATCAAATAGTGGAAAAATTCGCTAACTCTGTAGCCTATAAAAAGCAATTAAAAATGTTAAGGTTCCAATCTTTGGAAAGTTTAACTATAAAAAGGAAGACCAAAGCCACGCTTCTTAAAACCATTTCTTATAAGAGAAAGACAATTCATAAAAGTGAACGTTTCGACCATTATCATTGGTCATTATCAACACTGAAAAGATAAAACAATAGTACAGTTAAATGATGATCTATTGCAACATTCTAAACAATATATGGTGATCGATAAAAAACTATGAATTAACAATTTGTAGAGGGTATGCTGACTGCATGTCGTTCAGACTAGGTTTTAATTTGGAGATGAACAAGGATTCTAGAATTTTGAGTTCAGTTGGATTAGAAGCTCTACCTAATATCTGGAAATCTGAAAGTCTGATAGGTAAATCACATTTTTCAGCGTGTGCACGTATGGCAGAATGAGATGGTGCGGATAACAGATTATTGGTTCGATGGCTCCGACCAGCATGCTCAGATACTCGAATACGTAGGTTACGCGAGGTAGAGCCCACATACTCTGATGCACCACATCGTGCACAACTATGACTGTAAACAACAGAGCTGAGCATGCCCTTCGGAAGACCATCCTTAAATCTGAAAAAAGACCCAACAGAGAGCGGATTGACCTGGATAAACTGAAATTCACACTGCATGAAATATTTCGACAGTAGCTGAGACAATTCTAATTTTAATTTTTCAGACTGAGCTCCAAAGTACAGTAACGGAACATATAACAGTTTTCTATTTACATATGGGATTGGTTCAACTTTGGTACGAACAGAGAAGAGGAACTTTTTTAAAAAATTGTCATATAGTCCTACCGGAAATCCGTTCTTCACAAAAAAATTCCTAAGGAAAACAAATTCATTGTGAAGATTAGGATATGAACTGCATATGCTATAAGCCCTGTGAAGAAGGGTTTTAATACTATTGACTTTAAATTGGAAGCTGCAGAAACTAAAATAGCTAAGTCCTAAACCAGTAAAAGTGGGCTTGCGAAAGACAGAACAATCAAAGTTATTGCACTTCCTAGTCACCCTCACATCTAAAAATGGCAAACAGTTATCATTTTCTTCGTCCATTGTAAATTTAATATTTGGATGTTTCGAGTTCAGGTAATCTAAAAATAAGGTACAATGAGTCTGGTCTCTAAATAAAATGAAAGTGTCGTCAATGTAGCGTTTGTAAAAGGTTGGCTTAAAATGGCTAGGACAATCATCTATCCATGATTTCTCATGGTGGCATATAAAAATATTAGCAAAGGTAGGTCCTAGTGGAAGGCCCATACCCAAACCATCCAGTTGTCTGTATAATTTTCTATTGAAAATGAAAAAACTATTTTGAACAGAAAGCTCAAGAAATTTTTTGAATAATTCGCGGGTTAGGCCCAAAACGGTAGTACAATCACTAAATAAACAATTCAAGCAAATAGTTATTGTCTCCTGTAACGGAATGTTTGTAAACAGATTTTCTATGTCAAATGATGCCATATAAAGTGAATTTGCATTGGGGATGCGAGTAATTTGCTCAGCGAATGATTTAGAATTTTCGACCGTATATGTATTAGTGGTGAATGGCGAGAGAATAGGAACTAAAAACTTAGCTAATTTAAAACTTGGCGTTTGATACGCGGCAAAAATAGGTCTAAACGGGTAAGACACGTTAAAGTTAGGTTTATGAATTTTAGCCAAACCATAGAGAATACCGGGGGCTGATCCAGAGATAAAAAGACGTTTATATAAATCTTCAGGAATCAAGCTAAGTTTCTTCAATTTACGTAAGAAGTTGTTAATTTTGTCTTCTATTCTAAGTGTATATACATGCATCTCCTCAGAAATCTCTTTAAATTTACTGGTATTTGAAATTATGCTAGTCATGCTGTCGTTGTACCTATCACGGTCTACAATGACTACACCTCTACCCTTATCAGGACGGGCAACGATAACGCTTTCATTAGCAGCCAGATTTTTAAGTAGCATTATATCAGACTTTGTGAACACCGAGGAAAAAATTTTGTACGGTTTAAAATTATAAAAATATTTATATGACAATGACTTGAGCTGATCCCTCATTGAATTAAATGAGATTGAATCCACGGATTTCAGAGTAAAAGAAAGCTTTTCGAAAATTAGGAAATATTTGGTAAAATCTATTTTATAAATTGGTAGGCCAAAATCTAAACCAAATGCTAATAAAAACTTTAAACGAGATGATAAAACAGTTGAACTATAATTAAAAATAACATCATTTGGGTTACACGGTTCAATCTTGTTACTAATCCCTAAATTATAAAGTTTCCTAGAATGAACAAGTTGTGTAGAGGTTGTGAAAGCAGCAGTAACATTTCGAACACGTCGTTCGATCCACAGCATAGAGAGAACTGAGAACGATTGTCTCATTGAAGCGCGGAGGTCACTTAGCTGAGCGGCGACTGTACCTTCAGTTTTCTTTTTGCTTCGGATTTCAGCAAGGAGAAGTTTGGATTGCCATGCCTTGTAGAATGATGAAGAATGGAGAGATTTTCTGTGCAGTTTAAAACGGAGAAATTTCGGAATTACGTTGTATATCTTACATTTTTTCAGAAATTCAATGTCAAGGTTGATTTTCACTAATTTCTTAGAAGTACTTTCGTACTTCCTCAGCACCTTCAAGCCGTCTTCACCGTAACATCGACGAACATAATTAAAAATGTTAAGGTTCCAATCTTTGGAAAGTTTAACTATAAAAAGGAAGACCAAAGCCACGCTTCTTAAAACCATTTCTTATAAGAGAAAGACAATTCATAAAAGTGAACGTTTCGACCATTATCATTGGTCATTATCAACACTGAAAAGATAAAACAATAGTACAGTTAAATGATGATCTATTGCAACATTCTAAACAATATATGGTGATCGATAAAAAACTATGAATTAACAATTTGTAGAGGGTATGCTGACTGCATGTCGTTCAGACTAGGTTTTAATTTGGAGATGAACAAGGATTCTAGAATTTTGAGTTCAGTTGGATTAGAAGCTCTACCTAATATCTGGAAATCTGAAAGTCTGATAGGTAAATCACATTTTTCAGCGTGTGCACGTATGGCAGAATGAGATGGTGCGGATAACAGATTATTGGTTCGATGGCTCCGACCAGCATGCTCAGATACTCGAATACGTAGGTTACGCGAGGTAGAGCCCACATACTCTGATGCACCACATCGTGCACAACTATGACTGTAAACAACAGAGCTGAGCATGTCCTTCGGAAGACCATCCTTAAATCTGAAAAAAGACCCAACAGAGAGCGGATTGACCTGGATAAACTGAAATTCACACTGCATGAAATATTTCGACAGTAGCTGAGACAATTCTAATTTTAATTTTTCAGACTGAGCTCCAAAGTACAGTAACGGAACATATAACAGTTTTCTATTTACATATGGGATTGGTTCAACTTTGGTACGAACAGAGAAGAGGAACTTTTTTAAAAAATTGTCATATAGTCCTACCGGAAATCCGTTCTTCACAAAAAAATTCCTAAGGAAAACAAATTCATTGTGAAGATTAGGATATGAACTGCATATGCTATAAGCCCTGTGAAGAAGGGTTTTAATACTATTGACTTTAAATTGGAAGCTGCAGAAACTAAAATAGCTAAGTCCTAAACCAGTAAAAGTGGGCTTGCGAAAGACAGAACAATCAAAGTTATTGCACTTCCTAGTCACCCTCACATCTAAAAATGGCAAACAGTTATCATTTTCTTCGTCCATTGTAAATTTAATATTTGGATGTTTCGAGTTCAGGTAATCTAAAAATAAGGTACAATGAGTCTGGTCTCTAAATAAAATGAAAGTGTCGTCAATGTAGCGTTTGTAAAAGGTTGGCTTAAAATGGCTAGGACAATCATCTATCCATGATTTCTCATGGTGGCATATAAAAATATTAGCAAAGGTAGGTCCTAGTGGAAGGCCCATACCCAAACCATCCAGTTGTCTGTATAATTTTCTATTGAAAATGAAAAAACTATTTTGAACAGAAAGCTCAAGAAATTTTTTGAATAATTCGCGGGTTAGGCCCAAAACGGTAGTATAATCACTAAATAAACAATTCAAGCAAATAGTTATTGTCTCCTGTAACGGAATGTTTGTAAACAGATTTTCTATGTCAAATGATGCCATATAAAGTGAATTTGCATTGGGGATGCGAGTAATTTGCTCAGCGAATGATTTAGAATTTTCGACCGTATATGTATTAGTGGTGAATGGCGAGAGAATAGGAACTAAAAACTTAGCTAATTTAAAACTTGGCGTTTGATACGCGGCAAAAATAGGTCTAAACGGGTAAGACACGTTAAAGTTAGGTTTATGAATTTTAGCCAAACCATAGAGAATACCGGGGGCTGATCCAGAGATAAAAAGACGTTTATATAAATCTTCAGGAATCAAGCTAAGTTTCTTCAATTTACGTAAGAAGTTGTTAATTTTGTCTTCTATTCTAAGTGTATATACATGCATCTCCTCAGAAATCTCTTTAAATTTACTGGTATTTGAAATTATGCTAGTCATGCTGTCGTTGTACCTATCACGGTCTACAATGACTACACCTCTACCCTTATCAGGACGGGCAACGATAACGCTTTCATTAGCAGCCAGATTTTTAAGTAGCATTATATCAGACTTTGTGAACACCGAGGAAAAAATTTTGTACGGTTTAAAATTATAAAAATATTTATATGACAATGACTTGAGCTGATCCCTCATTGAATTAAATGAGATTGAATCCACGGATTTCAGAGTAAAAGAAAGCTTTTCGAAAATTAGGAAATATTTGGTAAAATCTATTTTATAAATTGGTAGGCCAAAATCTAAACCAAATGCTAATAAAAACTTTAAACGAGATGATAAAACAGTTGAACTATAATTAAAAATAACATCATTTGGGTTACACGGTTCAATCTTGTTACTAATCCCTAAATTATAAAGTTTCCTAGAATGAACAAGTTGTGTAGAGGTTGTGAAAGCAGCAGTAACATTTCGAACATGTCGTTCGATCCACAGCATAGAGAGAACTGAGAACGATTGTCTCATTGAAGCGCGGAGGTCACTTAGCTGAGCGGCGACTGTACCTTCAGTTTTCTTTTTGCTTCGGATTTCAGCAAGGAGAAGTTTGGATTGCCATGCCTTGTAGAATGATGAAGAATGGAGAGATTTTCTGTGCAGTTTAAAACGGAGAAATTTCGGAATTACGTTGTATATCTTACATTTTTTCAGAAATTCAATGTCAAGGTTGGTTTTCACTAATTTCTTAGAAGTACTTTCGTACTTCCTCAGCACCTTCAAGCCGTCTTCACCGTAACATCGACGAACATAATTAAAAATGTTAAGGTTCCAATCTTTGGAAAGTTTAACTATAAAAAGGAAGACCAAAGCCACGCTTCTTAAAACCATTTCTTATAAGAGAAAGACAATTCATAAAAGTGAACGTTTCGACCATTATCATTGGTCATTATCAACACTGAAAAGATAAAACAATAGTACAGTTAAATGATGATCTATTGCAACATTCTAAACAATATATGGTGATCGATAAAAAACTATGAATTAACAATTTGTAGAGGGTATGCTGACTGCATGTCGTTCAGACTAGGTTTTAATTTGGAGATGAACAAGGATTCTAGAATTTTGAGTTCAGTTGGATTAGAAGCTCTACCTAATATCTGGAAATCTGAAAGTCTGATAGGTAAATCACATTTTTCAGCGTGTGCACGTATGGCAGAATGAGATGGTGCGGATAACAGATTATTGGTTCGATGGCTCCGACCAGCATGCTCAGATACTCGAATACGTAGGTTACGCGAGGTAGAGCCCACATACTCTGATGCACCACATCGTGCACAACTATGACTGTAAACAACAGAGCTGAGCATGCCCTTCGGAAGACCATCCTTAAATCTGAAAAAAGACCCAACAGAGAGCGGATTGACCTGGATAAACTGAAATTCACACTGCATGAAATATTTCGACAGTAGCTGAGACAATTCTAATTTTAATTTTTCAGACTGAGCTCCAAAGTACAGTAACGGAACATATAACAGTTTTCTATTTACATATGGGATTGGTTCAACTTTGGTACGAACAGAGAAGAGGAACTTTTTTAAAAAATTGTCATATAGTCCTACCGGAAGTCCGTTCTTCACAAAAAAAATCCTAAGGAAAACAAATTCATTGTGAAGATTAGGATATGAACTGCATATGCTATAAGCCCTATGAAGAAGGGTTTTAATACTATTGACTTTAAATTGGAAGCTGCAGAAACTAAAATAGCTAAGTCCTAAACCAGTAAAAGTGGGCTTGCGAAAGACAGAACAATCAAAGTTATTGCACTTCCTAGTCACCCTCACATCTAAAAATGGCAAACAGTTATCATTTTCTTCGTCCATTGTAAATTTAATATTTGGATGTTTCGAGTTCAGGTAATCTAAAAATAAGGTACAATGAGTCTGGTCTCTAAATAAAATGAAAGTGTCGTCAATGTAGCGTTTGTAAAAGGTTGGCTTAAAATGGCTAGGACAATCATCTATCCATGATTTCTCATGGTGGCATATAAAAATATTAGCAAAGGTAGGTCCTAGTGGAAGGCCCATACCCAAACCATCCAGTTGTCTGTATAATTTTCTATTGAAAATGAAAAAACTATTTTGAACAGAGAGCTCAAGAAATTTTTTGAATAATTCGCGGGTTAGGCCCAAAACGGTAGTACAATCACTAAATAAACAATTCAAGCAAATAGTTATTATAAATAAATAAACAATTCAAGCCTCCCCTCCGCCCCACTCCCCCTCACGCCTCCCCTCCCCTCACTCCCCCTCACGCCTCCCCTCCCCCTCACGTCTCACCCTCCCCCCACTCCCCCTCACGCATCCCTTCCCCCTCACGTCTCCCCTCCCCCCACTCCCCCTCACGCCTCCCTCCCACTCCCTCTCACGCCTCCCCTCCCCCCACTCCCCCTCACGCCTCCCCTCCGCCCCACTTCCCCTCACGCCTCCCCTCCCCTCACTCCCCCTCACGCCTCCCCTCCCCCCACACTTCCCTTCGTGCCTCCCCTCCCCCCACTCTACCCCACGCCTCCCCTCCCCCCACTCCCCCTAACGCCTCCCCTCCCCCCACACTTCTCCTCACGCTTCCCCCACACTCCACCTCATGCCTCCCCTCCCCCTCACGTCTCCCCTCCCCCCACTCCCCCTCACGCCTCCCCCCCACTCCCTCTCACGCCTCCCCTCCCCCCACTCCCCCTCACGCCTCCCCTCCGCCCCACTCCCCCTCACGCCTCCCCTCCCCTCACTCCCCCTCACGCCTCCCCTCCCCCCACACTTCCCTTCGTGCCTCCCCTCCCCCCACTCTACCCCACGCCTCCCCTCCCCCACTCCCCCTAACGCCTCCCCTCCCCCCACACTTCCCCTCACGCTTCCCCCACACTCCACCTCATGCCTCCCCTCCCCCACTCCCCCTCACGCCTCCCCTCCCACACTTCCCCTCACGCCTCCCCTCCCCCCCACTCCCCCTCACGCCTCCCCTCCCCCAACACTTCCCTTCGCACCTCCCCTCCCCCCACTCTACCCCACGCTTCCCCTCCCCCACTCCCCCTAACGCCTCCCCTCCCCCTACACCCCCCCTCACGCTTCCCCCCACATTCCCCCTCATGCCTCCCCTCCCCCCACTCCCCCTCACGCCTCCCCTCCCCCCCTACTCCCCCTCACGCCTGTCCTCCCCCACACTCCCCCTCACGCCTCCCTTCCCCCACTCCCCCCCACGCCTCCCCTCCCCCACACTCCCCCTCACGCTTCCCCCCCACACTCCCCCTCATGCCTCCCCTCCCCCCTCTCCCCGTCACGCCTCCCCTCCCACTAAATTCTAACCCGTTTCAATCAGGGCTGCCGCTGAGGTTTTTCTCTTTCCTCCAGATTTGCGGTAGAAATTTCCCCATATTCGGGAAAAATCCCCCAAAATTTAAAAAAACACGTATAATGGTATATAATAAATGGAAACTGATATTACTCAATGTATAATAAATCCAAATGCAATTTCGTCCTTTTCATTGACAGTTTGTGAGCTATTTTGCTGCATGAGTGAATTGTTTTACCCGCAGGTAAGAAATTATACAAACTTGAGGAAAGGTCGTGTTGGTCAAAATTTCCACAAGAGTAAGCCCACTATGATAATTCCACTGGATTTCATGGACGGCTCTCTTACGAAATCAGCGCTGATACCTGCAACATGTTTGTTTTTCTTATGGCGCACTGAGCATAGTTTTGTTTTAATTTTCCAAAATAATATAGCTGCACTTACAATACCTACAGTTGGGATTACTATTTCCTCTCAGACGAGTTTTTAATTCGGGTGCACCGAGCCAATTACTACTAAATGACTGCGTAAAAAATTTTGTTTCTCAAAAGATGATTCGGTTCGATATGCCATTGGGAAAAAATTATCAGCATTCTAAAACAAAATAATACCTATAAAATAACGAAATTTTTATATAAATAGCATTAAGAATCAAAATGAACCTATTTGTCATCTGTGTAAAGTTTTGCTTGTTAAAACGTTAAGTTGACATTCTAAGTTGAACTAATTACTGAAGAGCATGTAACAGAGTTAGCCTCTGTAACGCATATAAGATATGACAAGGCAGACAAATAAAAACATCAATTTTGAAAGTTACTGATTGAAAACTAGGCCTGCTGCACATTTTTAATATCTGGCAATTTGATACCACACAAGTATTTAATCTTTAAGTACTTCTGCGTTCCGCCTCCTCTGCCGAAGGTAATGCGATAAAAATCTCAGAATTCAAAAATTAATCTATTAGAATTGTTATCACATAATTCAAGTTAATGAAGGGAATATTGATCAAAAAGTATTCGCTCAGTGGAAGGAAGCTAGCACCCGCAACGTTCACTATCTGCCTTTTTATTCCTTTTACAAAGCGAACTATCGAAACGTAGCTCAGTGAGCTGTGAGAATCAGACTGTTCGCTGTTTCGATGTGATCATGTGAATCTCGTTGCCAGTCTCAGTTCCATCCGCGTTCAAACTTCGTGATATTGCGTTTTATTCATCGTTAAAAGGGGCATTTCCTTTTCTGCATCATAATATCTTCATCCGAATGAGCTTACGTTCACTTATAATTTGAAATTATTCAAGGTATACATTTTTTGCATAGGAAATAATTCCTGGCCAAATTCCCCCAAATTTAGTAGTTTCTTCGTAAGTTTCCCCCATTCCCCTAAACTACAAGCGTTTCCCCCAGATCTAGGGGAAATCCCCCCATCAGTGTCAGCCCTGGTTTCAATACTTTGATACTAATTTTATAGCTTCTTCTATACGCCTCTATCGCCTTTTGTAACTCGAAGTGTCAAAGAAGTCTGTCTAATTTTTTTGTTTGCATCGCTACAAAAACATGCTTCGTTGGCGTGCAACATGGCTAAGAAATAAGACGCCTTCCATCTAATTAATTAGCTGGTAAAATACCAGCGCTGTGAGGTAACTCTGCTGTTAATTCAATGACTATCACAAGAAGAAACCTAATAATTATTTCTACGATGGAATATATTGGCTGCGGTGTTTAAAAATACGAGTACAACAAACATACCTGTCAATATTCTGTTGAAGCTTATAAGCAAGCGCGCAATCAGAACAGGACAGTGAATTTCGTAGACTGGCCTGTTGCTGACACCGTTCGAGTTTTTTATTTACGAAATGCAACTCAGAATCATTTGTCAAAACGCAGTGGACTAGTGATATTATGGCTTCGTATCTTGACGCCGTCTTTTGAGAGCGATACCTGATGACATTCAAATGTGTGACAGTAACCACAGCACCAGTGCAGTTTTGTGAACACTAAATTCTGACTCGTCTCATTGAATTTCGTTCAAGTGGTGACCAGTAGGGTGCTTGCATATTGGCTTACAATTTCCTATTTTTCGTAAATTAGGAGCGCACTTTCTTCACGGAGCTCTGATTACCCTAGATTTGCCCATATTTTTCATTACCCTAAGGTACCCCTGAAAACCCTAAACTAGGGTAATTACCCTGCTCGTGGAAACACTGCTGCCGCCCTGCCCTGGTAAGTGCGCCGCGCCCCTCTCTAGCATTTACGCTCATCATGTACACTACCGTTTCCTGGTGTGTCTGTAACGTTTCCTTAATTTTTGTCGTACAGTGAGATTCACTTCTTTTATCACACTAGCGGAGGCTTATGACGAGAATCCTTTGCAGGTGATTAATTCTTTGCTCACGATAAATCGCTGAAGTTCTCGTTCTAGCTTGAGCAGCCCGGGTATAAACTGCAGCTCGACTTGCTCCACCTCTCATATCGTTCGCTAGTGCATTTAATTACCGCCCGGTAATGACAAATTTTGTAACATTGGACGGTCACGAGCGCTAATGAATTTCATCTACAATGAAATATAGACGAGAGAAATCTAGAAGTTTTTTGCTTGTCTTGACTTTAAAATGCATTTTTCAATTCAGGTCTATGAAAAAACTTACCTAACATTCGCCGTTCCTACATTAGAATAGTCGTTCATGAATAGTTTAACCCCAAGTGACCAATAGTGTGCAAAACCTTGTAACATATGAACCCGAATTGCCGCTACATATTTCAAACTCAGATTAGATTCAAGGTTTTGGACTGAACTTAACTTTTGCTTTTTAATGTCAGCTAAAACTTGAAGGCTGAACCTAATTCACTGTTAAGAATTCAAATTAAGTTGACGACAGCAGATATTTTTGGTCAATATTGAATATAATGTTGTCAACGAATTTCATAATTTCGTTGGTATAGATGGGTAATATAGTTGATTTTAAGACGTTTTACATGAATGACAACGTACCCGGAAATGCTTAGTTTTCGAGTTATTCAAGTTTGAAGTTATACGAACGGCGCTCCTGAATGGTCTTGTTTGCGCAAAAACAGTCCTTGTTTTTGCAATGAAAACGGAAGCTAACCTCTATTACAAACGTAAAGAGGTTGGGTCGTGAGGGGTAGCCACAGTTCTTTTAGTGAAAATTATAAATAAAGGTTTCTAGTGACGTTTGTTGACATCGACAGGAAAATGGCTGCCGCCATGGGCGCCGCCATCTTTGTGCCGATGTAAACAAGATTGCGATCGTCATCCTAACGGGTGGGTTAGAAGCTTTATTTATACTTTTCACTAAAAGAACTGTGGCTACCCCTCACGACCCAACCTCTTTACGTTTGTAATAGGGGGGTTAGCTTCCATTATTGATTAAAATACGCTAGCCACGCGCGCTTCCATGGCGCGCACAAGCCAGCTTCAAAGTTGAATAATTCGAAAATAACGCATCGCCGGGCAGAATGTCATTCGTGTAAAACGTCTTATAATCGACTATATTACCCATCTATACCAACGAAATTATGAAATTCGTTGACAACATTATATTCAATATTGACCATATTTTTAAGCGTCCATAAGAAAAAAGCAATACAATGTCGAATAGATTGATAAAAGAGAACTTGGTACTCTTTCAAGATTTTCAAGCCCAAGAATATAGCAGTTTCTATTTTTAGTGCTAGAAAACCTTATATTTTAGGAGGAAATGGATTCATTTAGAATTTCCAAGATCAATTAAATTGGACGTAATTTTGACTTGTGGGTTTTATAGGATTTGCTGTTTTATCAAAAGGGATTTATATAATAGCGTGCTGTGTACTTGTAGGGATCATAATGAGCAGAATTCTTTTAAGTTTCATGTACATTTAAACACTGCAGTACCTTCAGAAACCTTATAAGAATGATACGACATTGCAATAAAGTTCACGTGCGTTTTTCGTAACCGATATTTCTGTGAAATGTTATCTCGAAAGCGAAGTGAAGGTGTAAAAGGTGTACGCTCTTGGTCAGAAATTCTATTTGAAACACATTTACACTTCTACAAGATGGGCACCCTCGTTGGCTTCAGCCTCCCCCCCCCACTCCCCCTCACGCCTCCCCTCCCCCTCACGTCTACCCTCCCCCAATCCCCCTCACGCCTCCCCTCCCCCCCCACTTCCCCTCACGCCTCCCCTCCCCCTCACGTCTACCCTCCCCCAATCCCCCTCACGCCTCCCCTCCCCCCCCACTTCCCCTCACGCCTCCCCTCCCCCCACTCCCCCTCACGCCTCCCCTCCGCCCCACTCCCCCTCACGCCTCCCCTCCCTCCACTCCCCCTCACGCCTCCCCTCCGCCCGACTCCCCCTCACGCCTCCCCTCCGCCCCACTCTCCCTCACGCTTTAATGAACGTCCTTGCGTGTCGAAGCTGAGGAAATACGCTTGACTCTTGATTAAATGGAGTAGTTACAGAGAGGTCTATTGAAAAATGTTGCTTGTAAATTTCCTTTTTTTCGATAAGAAAAGAGAATAAGAAAGTCTGCGTTCCTCTTACAGGCACGATGAAAAATCCAATTATAAAAACGAACATTTTTGTGTTTATTTTTATCACATCACAAAAGTAAGAAAAAATAAAGTCACCTGATGGGAAGCACAAAAGGGGGAACCTTCGTCGACACATGAAACTGAGAAGACAAAAAAAACTAAAACGTTAGGTTAGAGTATAGAAAAACAAGCGCAACTGAGAAAACTTTGTAAGCGATCGGTTAAGAATAGTTAGTGAGTAAGAAATACATAGGATGACTGTTCATATTAAATTTTGTTTGAAAATGAATTACGGTTCTAAAATTGACAAATCTGAACTGTAGCTAATTTTAGCAAAGCCTTTAAAGCTATGTATAATATTGGGGCCACGGCCATTGTTAGCATCATTTCGGTATTTCAGCTATGTTTCTAAAGTCTTCAGTTACATGCTCCTACAAATTTATCCGTGTTTGTTTTTCTTCCTTGCTTGTACGTTGGTGTGGTCCCTTTCATATTCCTATAGCTATATAATCACAATTGAAATCTGGCACTGGTGGTTAGTTTACACCTGAACAACTAACTCTTTAGAATCGATATAAATTCTGCGTAACGTAGATAATATTTTACTTGATGATTTTTCGAAGGGAAAGGGGTGTTCATGCATTGCTTCCAGTTGTACGACGTAGAAAAGATAATGTAAAGTAACAGCGGTCACTTACTGTAAAATCTAATAGCGCGATACGGAACTGGAAGTAAAGAGCGATTTTTTCCAGAGCGATTTTTTCAAAAATATGGAAATTCTTTTACTCTTCCACCTGCCTCCATACCCCTCAGGGGGATACAGGTATAGTATCTATGGGAATTAGCGCTCCCAGGGGGACTATGTGAGGTCCTGAGCTAAAGGTTAGGTAGGCTTCCTCTTGTTGAAATAGAATAGGTTTTTGTTTTGTTACAGACCATCTTTTTTCGGTTCACTGCTGTCCTGTTTTCCAGCACCTACTACTTTCTTCTTGAACTTCTTTTTGTTTCATGAACTTCTTTCTTAGCTTACTGTTTCTGTGCACCTTGTGCATAGATTCCGCATTCCCTCAACTCCATACAAAATGGTGCCTTCCTCCTTCCTCTCGAAGAACATCTTTGTCGTGCAATTAAGGGAGGCTAAAACTTTCTTATATAATAATAATAACACCTGCCTCCATTCTATCTTAGTATTATATAAAAAAATTAACTTATTTAGGCCGTAAAGACTTGGGATGAAAAATGTTTCCCTGAACAAAATGAAAAAGGGAGCGAAATGGAGATTACTCTGTTCAAATAAACGAAATGCAGTGTTGGAGTTAAAAGTCCTTACTAAATGAAAATTATTTTTTTTATTAAAATGTAAACCTGAAATGGAAGCAAGTTCTCAACAAACTCAACGCTTCACAGACTGGTATGCTGCTCTAATTAGAAATTACGGGAGGAAAGTACTAACTGTCTTTTGGCTGATATTTATAACATCTCACGTAAGATTAGATTAGTCGTTAGTTTTAGCCTCCCTACCCAGCAACAATTGCGATCCAAAGAGAGGAAGGAGGAAGTCACCATTTAGTATGGAGTTAAGGAAACGCGGAATCTACGCAGAAATGCATAGAAACAGTTAGTTGTGAAAGAAGATTATGAAACAAGACCAAAGTTGAAGAAGACAGTAGTAGGTGCTGAAAAACAGGACAGCAGTGAACCGAAAAAAGGTGGTCCTTAACATAACAAAAACATTATATTTCAACAAAAAGAAGGCCTACCTAACTCTCAGCTCAGGCCATCACATTGTCCCCCTGGGAGCGCTAGTTCCCATAGATACAATAATTGTATCCCCCTGAGGGGACATCTCACGTAAATGGGAGCTCATCGCTGAATAAGTTTTCTAAAGCTCGATTATTTTTTGCCGTTATTTTATTAGCATTTGCTTGTTAAATTTGGTGCAGTCTCACAACTAGGAAAAAGATTATTACGCTCGTCTCCGATGAATCTGTCTGTAGCATTCTGAAATATTTTTTCTTAATTAAACATTTCGAATATATTTCCTGAGCCACGATTGGCACGTGCTTTGGAGGGGAAATGACAAGCGGTGAAACTAAATTTCCCGTGCCATTGAATA